>JAMZAV010008648.1:0-22366 GCA_024449915.1 Sweltsa coloradensis | reverse complement strand
CCGTTAACGGTGGCCCACGAAGAACTTGTGCTTGGAGGGAATAACCCTATAGATACACGCAAATCGACTTGACTGAATTGTAGTAACTAGGAAGCTTTTTCAGGCGCGTTGTTGGATGAGGCGTTATTGTTTAAAAACGTATTCAACTATTCATTATTCAATTACGCTAAAATTTTACGCGAATATATAATTCATAAATTAAGGTTCTGTAAAAATTATTACAATCGGTTAAGCATGTAGATGTTATAAGTCGAAGAAATTTAGAAAATTAAAAAAAAGTCGTAAAATTGCCATTATCAAGAAATGTAATTTTTTGATTGCGCTCTAATTTCACACGAATATATATATTCGTAAAATTAAGGTTCTGTAAAAGAATCATTACAATCGGATAAAGCATGTAGGTGTTTTTTAGTCGAGGAAATTTAAAAAATCGAAAAAAAATCGTAAAATTGCGATTTTCATAAGAAATAATTTTTCGATTGTGCTCAAATTTTACACGAATATATGAAGTCATAAAAGTAAGGTTATCTGATAAAAAATAATTACATTCGAATATATCATGTAGGTGTTATTAGTCGATTTTTTTTTTTTAAATCGAAAAAAATCGTAAAGTTGCAATTTTCATAAAAAATAATTTTTCGATTGCACTCAAAAAGGTGGCAGTTCTAAGTTCAGAGATTCCAAAGGTCTCCAGAAAATTTCATCGCAATTGGAATATCGGTTTAGCCGATATCGTGCTAACAGACAAACAAAATACAGAAAGAAAGAAAAAACATCCGGATTTTTTTTCTCCAGTGTAGTGAAATGGAATCTTCGCTTCGCTCGCTACGCTCATCCAATTATGCGCTTGCTCTGTGGCCCATCTGTATCGCCTTTTAACTATTTTGGATGTGTTTGAATAGTGTTCAGTATATTACACAAATGGTATACAGTATATTTTTTGAATGGGTGCACTAAATTATTATGCTATTCAAGCCGTTTCTTTTTTGAAGCACACGTTCGAAATTTTGTTCCTGTAGTTGATATAGGCCGAGGCGGGTGCATAAATGCTGTCCGATGCGATGCAGAATGATGTACGTCCATAAGATAACGGTACTTATTAAATAGGTTTATGCAACCAAAATTAAATGACGTCATTAGAGATGTTCATATCTTTTTGTTTCAGTTGGTAAAAAGTTAAACTATAGTATACAGTGTTGCATTTTCTTTTAAACTGTATTACAAGAGAAAATGTAAGCAGGCCAAAAGCTATTATATAACTAGGAAAACGCTAAAGTCCCGCCGCGTTGATGGATGAGCTTTTTAATGGTTTTAGTTTGCGTGGGATATCTTTACTTTTGCAATTGCTTTGTTTTGCTGCCTATGGATTCTGGCTAACTTTTTCAACTTTTTCTTTCAAAAGGTACTACATCACCATAACCTTAATGTCCATGTATAATATGAACGTTGTAGCCCCACCCGTTTGGTCAGAATTGGCCCAAATGGCACGAAAATATCACAAAAAATCAAAAAAATTATATTAAAAGCTTTATTTCTCTAGATTCTGGCTAACTTTTTTCAATTTTTTCTTTTCAGAAAGCAATACATCATCATTACCTTAATGTCCATGTGAAATATGAACGTTGTAGCCCCACCCGTTTTGGTCAAATCGGCCCAAATGTCACGAAAATATCGCACTAAAAATCGAAAAAAATCGTAAAAGTACGATATTCATGAGAAATATTTCTTCGATTGTACCCAAAAATGTAGCAAGTCTAAGTTCAGAGAAAACGAAGGTCGTGTCAAATTTTCATCAAGATCGCATATGCCGTTTGCCCGGTAGTGAGCGAACAAACAGACGGAAAAACAAACAAAAAAAAACAAAAAAACAAAAAAAAACAAAAAAACACCCGAGCTTAAATTTTTGGGGGGTCGGTGAAATTGAAGTCTTCGCTTCGCTCATCCAATAAGCAATGATAATTACTAGGAAGCTTCGCAAACGCTTTTTCAGGCGCGTTGTTGGATGAGCGTAATTGTTTAAAAACGAAAAAAGCGTAAATTGCGATTTTCATAAGAAATAATTATTTGATTGCGTTCAAATTTTACACGAATATATTAATTTATAAAATTAAGGTTCTGTGAAAAAATTATTACAATCGATAAAGCATGTACGTGTTATAAGTCGAAGAAATAAAAATTTCAAAATTTCAATTATTATGAGAAATAATTTTTTGATTGCGCTCAAATTTCACACGAATATATCAATTCATAAAATTAAGGTTCTGTAAAAAAATCCTAACAATCGGAATAAAGTATGTCGGTGTTATAAGTCGAAGGAATTTTAAAAAATAAAAAAATCGTAAAATTGCGATTTTCATAAGAAATAATTTTTTGATTGCGCTAAAAAACGGGACAGTTCTAAGTTCAGAGATTTCGAAGGACACCACAAAATTTCATCGCAATTGGAGTATTGGTTTAGCCGGAATCGTGTTAACAAACAGCCAAAAATACAAAAAAAAAACTATAAACATTCCGGATTTTTTTCTCCAGAGTAGTGAAATAAAATCTTCGCTTCGATCGCTACGCTCTTCCAAAAATTCATTGTTGAGGAATACACTAACGAGATGTTAAACAAGAACAGAATTCATTTTGTGTCTTGGTTAGTGTGCAGGGCAGCTAATAGAACAGTTACATTGCATGGGTCCGTCCGGGTAATGCCTGGGGGGAACAAAGAAATACATTCACGGGGCATGTACTGGCTACGGCCGGGGAGCGCCTGGGCAGTCTAGGGAATGGATGCATGGGTCCCGTACGGTTAATGGCTGGGCGGAACGAAGAAATACATTCACGGGGCATGTACAGGCTACGGCCGGGTAGCTAACGGGCTAGGTCAGCTATATTACCAAAATTTGCCCGGCCGGGCCCCGCACGACGCCCTGAGCTAAGCACCCGACGCATCCCGTAGCCCGCACGCTGCCCAGAGTGCCCGGACTAATACCGGTGTCTCCCCGCACGCTTGTGTTTGCTGGGTTCCTAGCCATTTTGTTGGATGAGTTAATGAATTGAAGTGAAAAGAGTCAATATTATAGTTGCAACCGAGAATAGAGAACTTGACTATAGCTGGCTTTTTATAAATGTACCAAGAACAATATGTATCACAAGGTAGTTTAGTTGTCACATTAATGTTAATCGGATGATAATTAATCAGAATCCAGCTTCCTAGCCATTTTGTTGGATGAGTTAAGGAATTGAAGTGAAAAGAGTCAATATTATAGTTGCAACCGAGAATAGAGAACTTGACTATAGCTGGCTTTTTATTAATGTACCAAGTACAATATGGTTAACAAGGTAGTTCAGTTGTCTCATTAATGTTAATCGGATGATAATTAATCAGAATCCAGCTTCCTAGCCATTTTGTTGGATGAGTTAATGAATTGAAGTGAAAAGAGTCAATATTATAGTTGCAACCGAGAATAGAGAACTTGACTATAGCTGGCTTTTTATTAATGTACCAAGAACAATATGTATCACAAGGTAGTTCAGTTGTCTCATTAATGTTAATCGGATGATAATTAATCAGAATCCAGCTTCCTAGCCATTTTGTTGGATGAGTTAAGGAATTGAAGTGAAAAGAGTCAATATTATAGTTGCAACCGAGAATAGAGAACTTGACTATAGCTGGCTTTTTATTAATGTACCAAGAACAATATGTATCACAAGGTAGTTCAGTTGTCTCATTAATGTTAATCGGATGATAATTAATCAGAATCCAGCTTCCTAGCCATTTTGTTGGATGAGTTAAGGAATTGAAGTGAAAAGAGTCAATATTATAGTTGCAACCGAGAATAGAGAACTTGACTATAGCTGGCTTTTTATTAATGTACCAAGAACAATATGTATCACAAGGTAGTTCAGTTGTCTCATTAATGTTAATCGGATGATTAACGATTCAACGGGAACGATTCAACAACAATGTGTAACAATCTGTGAGCACAATGTTGAATCATACGAGTATATCGGATACAACAAAGTTGTAACAGATGTCTATGTAAAGTAAAGTGATCAAACAGATTGAAAGAGAAAGCCTACATGACAGACTGCTGCATCCTTGACAAGGAGACTGAGAGCGAGACACGCCTTTCTATTATCAAGAATAATAACACATTCCATCTACAGGAAACCGAAGAAATCCCGTTACCTGCAGAACGAAGCAACTTGAATGATAACCGTAATTGTTATGATTAGATTCCTGTAAGTCATTTCTCTTGGAATTGCCTAGTTTCTCCCGTGTTTATTCCATTAGTTTAGTATTTTTATCAAAATAATCGTTTTCGTGGTAAAACTGCACAAGGATAATAATTAGCCATCTTAAGGTGACTCACACTACAAAAACTAGCAACATTTTACTACAACAACAAACAACGAAACAAATTAAACGAAACGAAGATTTTGGTTTATTTGGATTAGGACGCGTCAACGATTAGGTCAAAATGCTTCACTCTAGTGGGAGGAAGGGCCCATGCTGATCAGAACCAGCCACGGGAAGGGCGAGGAAAGGGGGGGGGGGGTTCCCGTGGAATCTACCCGACAGTTCGAAATATATGTGTAAGGAAACGTCGAGTAGTGTGTATCCCTTATCATCGACACGACGTAACAGCCTATGACCGACATTGTTGACATTGTTGTTTTTATTTATTTATTTATTTATTTATTTATTTATTTATTTATTTACTCATTTATTTATTTATTTAACGTCTAAATTCTAATATATTCGGTTAAAAAATGATTTAAAAGGAGGACTTAATAAATGTAATAATTACGTAGATGCAGACACCACAATGAACTAGGCCTACAGTTTTAGGGGCTATTAACTCAAAAAATTATTTTTTACTACATGATTAAAAGCACAATACTTCACTCACAAAATGACAGTTTAAAAAAATACATATTGTAACTGTGATTTAACACGAATTTTTCAATTTTTTAATCCAGAAATTTGCGAAAATTGGAGATTGGGTGAATTTCTTAAATCGGCTTTAACCTGCTTCTTTTTTGTTCCACATAGATACTAGAGCATAGTACCAATCTAAAATGCCCATTTTTTTACATCGTGTCTTGAAACTGTGCCCAAATATACCCTCAAACACGCAAAAATATGCATTCCAAAATCACACCCCATCTTGTTAATCAGCATATTTTGACCGAACTACTTGCCCAAATTACAAAACAAAAGATAGAGAATTTACAGAAAAGGCTGAAGAGAACGTCAAAAATGGCCAATATTTTTTTGGATCAAAATCCTCCAAGGTCACGGGGCACAAAGATCGTCCCCATGTTATTTCTTATGGGAGATTTTTGCCGATGGGACCTAGCTCGAAAAATGCCATGTTTGAAAATTTACTAGTTAGCCTGAATGAAATATATTTTTTTTAGTTAAGCGGTTAAATACCCCTTCAAGTAAATATTTGAAATATTTTGGCTTTGATTCGGGTTTTCCCGGGCTCGAATGGAAGGGATTGAGTCTTCTTAACTAGCCCTTGGGTATTCCCTTACCAACTATTTAAATCCCTAATTACCTAGTCACCTGAAGAGGGTCACACCGGGTAATTCTGATATGTACCTTATACAGCGGGCAACCTACAAAGAAGTTTCTTCCTTGAGGATCCACCTGAACTCACCTATACGGGTGGTAAAAGCTTATATCATCTCACAACACCTTTATATTATAGTCTAAAGTAATTAGTCAAACTCTGTCAGTGTGTTTGAGAAGATAAGACTTCAAGTACTCGATGGTAATCTCGACGCTGTGTAAAGATCAAGGTTTCCCGAGATGCGTTCAAAACATGGTTGAGTCGAGTTAACAAGACGAAACAGCCGCAAGCGCCGCCTCTCGGCATTAGGAGAAACTATTCCCGCATCTTTATTACTATAATTTTATACAATTTTATTTTATTACATGCAAATTAACATGTTTTTTTAAGGATATCTGTACAGGGTCAACTTGTTAGGTTGCCAGGAAATATCAAATTACTAAAATACACTCAATCTTTCAACTGAGGAAAACATTGGACAACATTTCATTCAAGCAGTAACTGCAGGACAGTAAAACAAAGTGGAACATTGTTGGATGAGCGTAGCGAGCGAAGCGAAGATTCCATTTCACTACACTGGAGAAAAAAATCCAGAATGTTTTTTTTTTCTTTCTGTATTTTTGGCTGTTTGTTAACACGATTTCGGCTAAAACAATACTCTAATTGCGATGAAATTAAATGGGGGCCTTCGAAATCTTTGAACTTAGAACTGCCACGTTTTTGAGCGCAATCGAAAAATTATTTCTAATGAAAATCGCAAATTTACGATTTTTTTCGATTTTTAAAAAATGTCTTCGACTTATAACATCTACATGCTTAATCCGATTTTAATGATTTTTTTACAGAACCTTAATTTTATGAATTAAGATATTCGTGTGAAATTTGAGAACAATCGAAAAATTATTTCTCATGAAAATCGAAATTTTACGGGTTTTTTCTTTTTTTAACAATTCTTTCACTTATAACACCTACATGCTTTATCCTATTGTAATGATTTTTTTACAGAACCTTAATTTTATGAATTATTATATTCGTGTAAAATTTGAGCGCAATCGAATAATTATTTGTTATGAAAATAGCAATTTTACGATTTTTTTATTTTTTTAAATTACGATTAAGAAAAAATAAAACAATAAAGTTAATTTTTTATTTAATTTAATTTAATTTAAAAAAAATCGACTTAGTAATAAATTTTTCACAAAACAACAGAAAATCTGCATAACACATGGCAGGTCAATGCACCAATTACGCTCATCCAACAACTCGGCGGGACTTAAGCGTTTTCCTAGTTTATCCATATGGTATTTATTATACTGGGGTGCGGGTAAAAAAAATCCGGTTGGGTCGGGAATGCGGGAGCCGAAAAAAAACGATTTTCGGGTTACAAAACATTTTATTTTTGGAGGGAATTGTGTTATTTATTTTTTCGTGGAAAGCCTGTCAAAGAGTACAATTCATGCCCCTCTTCAGGTGTCTAACTATAGGTATAGTGGAGTGAGGACTATTGTGAAGGGATGTCCGGGGGTTATTCAAGAGAACTCAATCCCGTGCATTCGCATTTCGCATTGACGACTGAGGAAAACCACGGAAAAGCCTTCAGTCAGTTAGTTAGTTAGTTATTAGGGTTTATGGGCACACAACACTAAGATTATTAGT
Source organism: Sweltsa coloradensis (assembly GCA_024449915.1). Lineage (NCBI taxonomy): Eukaryota > Metazoa > Arthropoda > Insecta > Plecoptera > Chloroperlidae > Sweltsa > Sweltsa coloradensis. The sequence goes on along the minus strand of JAMZAV010008648.1, from coordinate 15,140 downwards.
GCACGTATTCTCAGTATTGCCGGTCGTGATGGGATTTGAACCCGGGACCTCCCGAATCAGAGAACACTGTCGGTATTTTTGGGGGGGATGGTGGAGGTGCCAGTCCAGACAATTGTTATTTTATAGCCAATATTCAAAATGCCATTCAATGAAAATCTAGAAAACAGAAGATAAATTAGGAGAAAATTGTTATGTTGTTATTGGATGAGCGTAGCGAGCGAAGTGAAGATTCCATTTCACTGCACTGGAGAAAAAAATCCGGAATGTTTTTTTTGTAGTTTTGTCTGGTTGTTAACACGATTCCGGCTAAACTGGTACTCCAATAGCGATGAAATTTTCTAGAGCCCTTCGAAAACTCTAAACTTAGAACTGCCACGTTTTTGAGCGCAATCGAAATATTATTTCTCATGAAAATCGCAATTTTACGATTTTTTTTCGATTTTTAAACAATTTCTTCGACTTATAACACCTACATGCTTCATCCGATTGTAATGATTTTTTCACAGAACCTTAATTTTATGAATAAATATATTCCTGTGAAATTTGAGTGCAATCAAAATATTATTTCTTGTGAAAATCCCAATTTTACGTTTTTTTTTATTTTTTATTTTCAAACAATTTCTTCGACTTATAACACCTACATGCTTTATCCGATTGTTATGATTTTTCCACAGAACCTTAATTTTATGAATTAATATATTCCTGTGAAATTTGAGCGCAATCGAAATATTATTTCCCATGAAAATCGCAATTTTACGTTTTTTTTCATTTTTTAAAATTACAATTTTTTTCGTTTTTAAAAAATGTCTTTGCCTTAGTAATGATTTTTTCACAGAACAACAGAAAATCTGCTCAACACATGGCAGCTCAATGCACCAATTACGCTCATCCAACAACGCGCCTGAAAAAGCGTTTGCGAAGCTTCCTAGTATTCTTCAAGAGTAAAATTCACTATCTATTTTAACACACAGTTTCATGAGCGACGTCTTTTCCCTACCTGACCCGACAGCTCTAGAATTTAATGACAAATGTCATTAATTATAAAATTAATTAATTTAATAAAAATATAAAAGTTATTAAAAGTTATATTGTTATGACTAACGTTTCTATTTTTGTACTCAAACACCATCGGGATAAAAATTTAGAGATTTCGAAGATTCTTCAACCATTTAATATCAACTGAACTGGCTGTTTGTCCTGTAAAGAGTTGACAAAGACAGATACGTAACGAGATATTTTCTCAAGACACTACGCTACGATCATCAAATAAGAATCATATTTTGAATAGATCATCAGCATATCAAAATTAATAATACATATGTTTCTTTATGAAGTGCTCTTCCAAAACATACGCAGACATGGGTTTTAACAGCAATCATAGATTATTTTAAGTAGGTTGTAGTACTGTTTTGTTTAGATTTTAGTATTGTTTTTATAATATTAATCAATGTTGAATTTGATACCATATTGAATTTAACTTTGACATTGTATTTATTATTATTTAATAATGCTCTTATATAGAGGATGCCATGATCTTTCTGTCACTTTCGCATTCATATTAATTTAAAAATGCAATTAATGAAAAAAAAGAAAAAAGAAAAGTTACGTTGGAATGAGTATTATTTAGAGATCTCTACTAAGCGCCTAGACCGCCGATCTCTTATTTACCGACTGCCTACAGCTACATCATCGGTGGCTACACCTTGCAGCCTCAGATAATACAAACACTTTCTCAATCTGCATCTCAAACAAACTGGTATCGAGCCGGGCTGTAGGCCTACTCACTATAGTCGTGGTTTTAGTTTCATTTTTTAAGAAAGTAATTTAATGATAGTACTTAAAGAAACGTGATAGTTAAAACACAAAGTAGAGACCAACACCTTAAGCTGTCACGCGCTAACTTGCACTGTGCTGAAGACATAGCTAGTTCACAAACAGAACAACTTCAAAAATATTGATTTATTACACCTTTTTGATTAGTTCATTGCAAGAATACTGGTGGTACTGAAACAACTAAAATTTATTTTATAAAATATGGTATGATTTAAGATGAAACAAATGGAAAACATCCAGTGTTGGCTCAGGCGTTAAGCGCGCGACTCTGATTCGGGAGATCCCGGGTTCAAATCCCGTCGAGACCGGCAATCCTTACTGAAGGTTTTTTCTGAGGTTTTCCTCAGTCGTTAAAGGGGCTAAAAACCCCAAAAATTATTTTTTACCACGTGATCTATAGCACAATACTACACTTAAATGACCGTTTAAAAAATCATATCTTGTAACTGTGATTTAACACGATTTTTTTTTTTGATCCAGAAATTGGCGAGAATTGGTGTTTTGGAAAATTTCCTAAATCGGCTTTAACCTGCTTCTTTTTTGGTCCACATAGATACGAGAGCATATAGTACCAATCTAAAATGCCCCTTTATAACATCGTGTCTTGAAACTGTGCCCAAATATACCCTCAAACACGCAAAAATATGCATTCCAAAATCACACCCCATCTTGGTAATCAGCATATTTTGACCGAACTACTTGCCCAAATTACAAAACAAAATATAGAGAATTTACAGAAAAGTATGTTGAGTACGTCAATAATGGCAAATATTTTTTTGGATCAAAATCCCCCAAGGTCACGGGGCATAAAGATCGTCCCCATGTTATTTCTTATGAGAGATTTTTGCCGGGGACCTAGCTCGAAAAATGTCATGTTTGATAATTTTTTGGGAAGTCATGGTGGCCCCAATAATTTTTCTGTTAATTGCTAAATTCATTACTAGTTAGCCTGAATGAAATATATTTTTTGAGTTTAGCGGTTAAATACCCCTTTAATGCAAATAAACAAACCTCTTAAACAACCCTCGGACATCCCTTCACAATCCGCAACATACCTAGTTGAAGAGGGGCATGAATTGCACCCTGGGCAGGCTTCCCATGAAGAATATTTTATTTATTATGAAAATTAAGATAACAGACTCGTAAAATTGAAACATTGAAAACCTTAAGTATTTTAATAATCAGTCACCAAAGAATTAATTAATGGAGTAGTATGATTTTGACAAAATACATTCTTTGAGCTTAATTTTTCAAAAATATATATAGATGATGGTAATTCTATGCTATTTGATAGAATTTTCCTTTAAATAATTGGTAACATAGATGTGAAGACTTCTGAATGGTTGTCCTCAAAACATGGTTTCTGCTTATGTGCCCTTATTGCAGCAACCGCCTCAATTCATACCCCAGGTGTCTAACTAGATATATTGGAGCTAGGACAATTGTGAAGAAATGTCCGAGGGCTGTTTAACTCATTCAGTGGAATCGTTCATTGTAATGGACATCAACTTTCAAAGGACTCAATCAGGAGGACTCAATCCCTTTCATTCGCATTAACGACTGAGGAAAACCACCTCCAGTCAGGATTGATGGTCACGACGGGATTGAACTCGGCACCTCCCGAATCAGAGTCGCGCTGTCGGTGCCACCGCTTATAAAACATGAACAAACGAAAACTGTCTACAATTTTCACTAAAACACTCATAACTCAAGAAGATGCAAGACACATGACACACCCCTGATGCAGCAGCATTGCTTCATGGGACATGGTAGTTAATCATGAGCTGCATAACCTTTAATGTTCAGATGCAGTCTTAAGGATGCAAGCAGCTAGTACTTCTTCAAAGGTTAACTGGCCAACTACACACGGCACCAGCCTGCAATCACCATATATATCATAATAATTATAAATTATTGGAGGGTCGTGGAAATAGCATTTTGACTGTGAATATGATTCCAGCACTTTCACTTTTGAAGCTGGAACTCTTTGCATAATCTATTTAGTAGCCACCTTCAAAAGCATTTATAACGGGTTCAATGCAATTTTCTTTTCTAAATTGTCATAAATTTTAAATTAAAATTAACTTTGTTTAAGTTTTGAAACATATGCATACTTAATTTTAAATTACAAAACTTAGCCTGTGCTTGGGGCATTGATTCCTTCTCTGACAAACTCCTATATATTTATGTGAAAACAAATAATTTTTAAATATGCCCAAAGGAATGAATAAAAATATATTTTCGTAAATTAGAAATATAATAAAAAATTTAAAGTCAGTTTTAAATACAACTTTCTATTAATTATACACTTAAAAAACAAATATTTTTAAATGAGGTATAAAAAAACTTATTTTGCCATTCAGACATACGTACGCCTAGTTTGTATAAGAAATATTATAACTATCTAAACGCTTCATTTCTTTATTCAACGCCACTTTCTATTATCGACGATTAAAATTTATAAAAAAAGATCAGAAGAGAAAAACTCTTGAGATCTTTCAATAACGCGTACTTTCTATTTCCTTGTGTTCCGTGGACTGAACATGTTTTATAGAATCAAACACGGCAGACAGGAATCATCATTTGTTGTGAGGATGTACGAGTATATGACGGGGAAAGCAGAGGAAACGTCGGATAACATCAGCCAGGTCGTTGCATGGAGCTGTGAAGTAACTAGCAATAATGTTATCATATTAGTTCATCTGAATGATGAAAGAGTGGCTAGGAGTTTTGCCAGAGCTTCTTGGATATCTTTTATCTATATATATATATATATTAGTCATCAAGTACCATTTTACATAGACAATGTAATTTAACATAATATATTTAATTAATATTGAAGGAGGTTCCCACCACATTCTTGGCTCCCCGGGCTTATCGAAGCCGGCTATCCATGCCTGACGCTTCTCCCACATCATCTGTTTCTTCCTCTACATCATCAACTTTATTTTCTTCATCTTATATATAATGTAATATATTATATAAGTAACAAATCATCCACAAACAAACAAACAACTACATCAACTAACAAATAATTATATGGTTATAACAATATATCAAAATTATTAACAAAACATGAGAGTAACTAACGTTTATGTAACAATATTAACAGGAATATGTATGAAAAAGAATAGAGGGGGAAATGCGCAGTTGGGTCACGAATATCAGTGAACCTTTATAATAAACCCAATAGGGACATGGCTTTTGAACTTTGAAGTGATTTTGGAAATGTGCTCAATGAAAAGTAATTTTGAATCTATAATGACACCAAGATCTTTCATTTCAGCAACTCGCTGCATGACTTACCCCGACAAATTATAATTACAGACTAATGGGAATTTCCACAATGAAATTGTTAACAATGAGCACTTATCAGGATTAGGACGGAGAAGCCAGTCCAAACACCACTGAGAAAATGCTGCTAATGCATCTTGAAGATCGATTGCGTCACATAACTTAACTTATGTTGTATGTAACTTATGTATGTAACTTATGTATTTAACACTTCCCTCTACACGTTATCCCTATCTTGCCCTTGTTATTTCAGTCGTAAAAAGGATCTTCCTGAAGAATTAAAAACTAATGCGCTATTCTATATACGAGTCTTTTTATGAAGCTAAGATCTATGCTTGAATGGCCTTAAGAAGTTGATTTAATGAACCATTTTTGGATTAAAAACACTCCGAACATCCCTAATATTTGGTCATAAATCTGCGTTAAAACGCAAAGGTATGAAATGGCTAAGAGCATCTAGATTTCCTCTACAATCCAAGCTCATTTGAGTCTTCTGGCTCCACAACATTTTGCCCCTCAGACCTTTTCCTGTGAGCAGTGTTTTATACACAATTCTGGGCGGAAGTGCCCTCTTAACGTCTGTAATTTTCAGTTTAAAAAAATGATTTACCAAGGAGGACAATCATTCCTCATTTCCAGACGAATTATAACATTAAGGTTGGGGGCAGCATTAGCTTAGCTCCGATGAATTTTGAATTTTCTCCCATTTAGATGCTGGTTAGGCAGACCTGACGCAACTCCTTCAGTCTCTTATCCCGGTATTTTTCAAAGTTCAAAAACCATCGCAACCGATTTCTTCATACATATCAAACGTTCAGCTTCCATTTTATCCTCAATCAACCCAATAGCTCTGTCTTTAGCTTTAAGTATCCCCAAACACTTAGGAATGTCAGCTCTTGGAGTGTGAATCTGGTTACTCATCTTCAACTGATTCCAAGTTACTGACTGGAGCGAGTAGAGTCAGAGAATCTGAAAGAAAATAACCCAAATGAGTATATAAGCTGGGAGTGTATTATCCCAACGTAAAGTGGATCTACAATCCATAAGGTTACGGATTTTAAAATGGTCAATTTAAATTGAGCCACTAAGTATTATGTCAAGAAGCATCTTCAGAACCAGAGGAAAATTACACTTAAGGTAAAGAATTAGGGAGAAAACATTACTTTAAGTGACTAGGAATAATAACGAGCTGTAGTGCTAAAATAGAAAAGGAATTATACAGAACGGTAATCATGGTGGATAAATTTTTGCAATTGTTTAGTAAATTTTGTCTTGTGGTAAGAAAAAGAACCGGATCAAGCAAGCTTCAATTTAACATTTGTCTAGGCCAATTCACACGGATAAGGTTTAAGATTTCCCAATTTAAGTCTCCCTATAGAAATCAAGCAGGGGAAATAACGAAGGGATCCAGCCCAACATGACCTTCTGGCTGATTAGTTTCTCTCTATGAGGCAAGGTCATCAGGACACTGCAAGATGTTCGTAGGGTTGGCTTACGTGCAGAAAACCATGTGCACCAATCTGAGTTCACCGTCTAAAAGTCAAGGTCATACGGTCAAAACTCCAGTGCAAGGTGTTCTTAGGAACGTGCAGAACAGCATGCGGACCAGATCGTGTGGGAAATAAATCTTCCTGTTCTGAAGACAGGTCAGGGTCAACTATCTAGAAAGCAACGAACAACGCGAAACAAGTTCTTCTTTTTGCCTCGTTTTGAAATAACCAAACACGAATATTTGCATAATTAGCTTAAGTTAAGATTGTTCTGAATTGTTCGGAGTAGGATCAACATAATCATTTAGATACAGTTGCAAAACAAATCTATATTTGTTTAACGTGTGATCTTCAAGCGTTTAATTAAATACTTGTTTAGTCAGTAAGTGTTGTTTTAGGGCACTCAACAGTTGAGTTAGTTTGAAAGGTTGTTATTATGTTGTCATCACATGGTTCCTTGCAATATATTTAGTTAGAAAGAGATTTAATCAGAAGTCTTCACCAGGTCCAATAAAACTAATCCTCTGTGAGATACTAATTGATGAAACGTGTAATGCTGAAACATTGCTTGTTTGACAATTCCATGAAGGTTAGTCAAAGTTTATTCTCCTAGCGTAGTTTTGGATGATTCACCAAACCGGAGAAGTAGATAGTTTGGATCTGACGTGTGTTCGGTGGCGGCGTTATACTGAGAGAGCTCAGAAATTGACAGGTGTCACGTGTGATTTAGCTTTATTAAGTTCGTGGACAAATATTCGTACAAAGGAAAGATAAATATATCAAAACATTCCATTTCAACATGCACTAGTTAGGTAACAACAACACAGAATCAAGACCGGTCTTCCAGGCACTACACCTCATTTCCTGTATAATTCTGTCGTGGCGACACCAGATCTCATCACTTTTTTTAGGTCCTTCATAATTTAATAACTTGTTACAAATGAGTTGACATTGTCTTTTGTGTGATTCATTTGTATTGGTTCTCATTGGGATTGATACCCACGAGTTGCTTTGCCTACGTCGACCTCTGATGGTCATAGAATAAAATATTATGTTAGTAACAATGCGTTATATCATAATATACTAATAGATGGTGCATAGGTCTTAAACGTTTTGCATAAATGTAATGTTCACATTTTGGTGCACACACAATAATAATTGTCCTAACTCCAATACACCTGAAGAGGGGGGCATACATTGCACCTTGAGCAGGCTTCCCACAAAACATCGTCTACTTACTTACTTACTTACTTACTTACTTACTTACTTACTTACTTACTTACTTACTTACTTACTTACTTTATTTACTTACTTACTTACTTGCTTCCTTGCTTCCTTACTATTTTTATTATTATTATTTTCATTTATTATTATTTATTTTATTTATTGAAGGAGAAATGCAGCTTGGGAAAGGATTAACCAGGAAAGATGTTGGGAAGAACGAAAAATATGGCAAAAACTGGTGGAGGTCCCTGAGGAAGAAAACAGCGGAGAGGAAGAAAGTGAAGTAGATGACGCAGATTAAGAAAAAGATGATGTGGAAGAAGCGTCAGGCATGGCTAGCCGGCTTCGATAACCCCGGGGAGCCAAGAATGTGGTGGGAACCTCCCACCCCCTACCCGACTTTGTTGGAAATAGGGTTCGATATTAATTATTAATTATTTACTACTACACTTCAATTTTATATTGACTATATAATATAAGAAATTCCGTTTCCCATACTTTTGTCACCATCTGATAATTATCTTACTTTAATTTAGCAAATGGCCCGCACACAAGTCTTTATGACTTTGCGGGCTTCTCAAACTATATGTGAAATATGATACTACTAGAAGTACTAACCGCTGTTTATGTAAACCATATTATGTATTTGAGAATAAAATATATCTGAAATCCGAAATCTAAATTTATGTTTATGACGACTACTTATGCCTACGTGCAGCACAGCATGTGGACCAAGACAAGTAGAAGATTAATGTACCAGGTGCGTAGAAAACGCAGATGTGTGCGCAATATTGCACTAGGGTAGATGGCCTACGTGCGACTAAACACGCGGTCCAGCCCGAGAACTGGTTCTTGCTAAGACAGAATGAGGAAACGCGAGAGTTTAGGGGTCACGTGACGAGCTCAAGGTCGTTGGGATTACGTTGACCACATGTGTATGCGAGGCACGCACGCCAGAGAACGGTTACCGGTGACAGAGTGACCACTCACTCTTCTCGACTGGTTGTGTGTTATACTGTGCTAGCTGGTGACGCGACGAACACATCTCAACCAGGTGTATGCGAGACACGCACGTCAGAGAACGGTTACCGGTGACAGAGTGACCACTCACTCGTCTCGACTGGTTATGTATTATTATACTGTGCTAGCTGGGACGCATCTGAAAAGGATCTCAACAAGTTCTCTCAGTCGTGTCATCCTCTGCATCACTTACATCTAAGTGAAGAGAACACTAGAAGATCAAATTGTGTTATGTGGCTTAATCAGAATTGTCTCTTCAGAGAAAAAAATATGTAACGTTTTATGGACATTATGTCAATTTGCATATTTGGATCTGTTCATGATTTATGCTAGTCTTTACTGACAACTCAAATATTCTGCAAACTTACGTCTGTAATAAGAGTTTAAAAGTAATAATACTAGAATGTATTTATTTTTTCTACTAAAATTCATAAATAATAATATGTCCATTTAGTTCTCTGTATTATTGTAACTTTGTATATAAACTGTGATTATAGAAAGAGACGGAAAATGTTTGCAAAATGTTGTTGTTTTTGTGTCTTGTATTAATTAAAGTTACTCAAAGCTTTGTCGTTGATTAATACTAATTATTGTCATGTTTAATGTTCTCTGTCCCAACCACACTACCACACACAATTGTCTCCACTACTGCAACACTGCAAGAAATAAATATATACACCATATTATAAAATAAATTAGCTTTTGTTATTAAGACTAGATCAAACTATTTGAATGAACCCTTTGTTTAATTTTGTGATATTAAGAATGTTAATTTAAATTATCCTCTGAATATACATGAAACAACCCCGTCCTCTTATTCCTCGACTCAACACGTGGGTTCATAGTATCTGAGTCAGAGTGTTGTCTTTTTTTCAGCAGGAGCAATTTTATAATGGTATGTTCATCCCAAGTTTCCTTACACCGAGTAGCTCACTGTAGTTCAGTATCGACCTTTATTTCAGTCATAGTTGTCAGCGAAGGCAATTGAACTATAGTGGCGTTTCGGATGAAAATCTTGGGGGGGGGAAGAGGGGGGGGGGCAATATCCATCGCCAAGTTTTCATTGTAATAAACGCCTATTTAAAAAAAAATCTTTGCTACAAAATAGTGCACAATATAGAATGTTACATGCAAAAACAAAATATAATATCGTATGATACACAAAATTAATCTTACTGTACTAACAAATATGCTCGCCCTGCACTCACTCCTCACGGTGAAAACAATAGATTAAATATAAACCTACTTAATTATCTTCTAAAGTGTGAAAGTTATTGCTAAAGTTTGCCTGAAAACCCATGTTTGTTGCTGGCGTAAAAATGAAATATTGTAGTCACAAGTGGCCCTTCTACCTCATCTCACAAAGCATGACATAGTCATATCAGTCGTAGTCAAGTAATTAATAGGAACCTCAGTGATACATGTCGCCAAATTAAGCAGACTACATAAGAAATTCTTTCGTGAGTGCCCGAAAATATTTTGAACACATAGTTTCAAAATGACACCGTAAAGAAACTTCATACAGACGTTAATTACTTAAGATAGATGGATAATTAATCCACATATTGTCACTCAATATTAACAACGATAACTCTAAAGGCTCGTTTACAATCACTTAACAACACGTTAAAACATAACGTAAGAAAGTTGAAACCCTTGGAAACAGTGGTGTTGTTTACAATCACTTAACAAGAAACGCAACGCACGTAACACATGAAGAAGTTGATCCAATCTCAAACTTTACCGTACGTTACGTTAATTTTATTCTTATTTTAGCCAATCACTGCCCGTTACTGAGTCTTCCATTGTTGTGTTGTTATGTGATTGTTTGTAAACAATAACAACTCACATAACCTACAATTATGAACCATCGATGATGGTAAATTGATTAAACTAGTGCAAATGTGTCCTAATATTTTAGGCAAGAAGAGAATTGGTTTTTAAAGATCCTATAAAGAAGCAAAATTCTTGGGCCAATATTGGTTGCATTCTCAAGTATACTCCGGTCAGTCATATAGGAATTTTGACACATAACCCCACTTCTAGTAGGCCTATGCATGTATATGCTTATTTTTAACGTGTTGTTACGTGATTGTAAACGAGCCTATACTTTTTACTCTCCGTGCATTGTAATTATGAAGTAAATAATTGGGCCCCACGTTGGGCGCCAATTGTAACACGCAATTTTTTTGCATTGTATACTGGTCGAGTTTTTTGATAAAAGAAAGTGGCAAATGAGGATATAATTAGGATTAAAACTAGTAGAAATGGGACTTACAACGGGAAAAATTCGGCCGATGACAGAATAAAGAAATATTAAATATTATTGGGTAGGCTGCAGAAATAACATAAATAAATAAATAACGGTTACATATATTTTTTAAAATAAAATAAAACTAGGTCTGCCAATATTTGTTACAAATCGTCAATTCTGGCCTTTTCCTTAACAACTAGAGCATGCTTGCAAATTAGTTCAGTTTGCTTTTTGTTTTCTTTCCCTTTTGTTTGCCATCGGCTTGCTTGCACATCCCGCCACAGACGCGTCTAGCCACCGCCTTGGTGATGACGTAGAGCAGTAGCCCCAGGAGGGCGGTGGCCAGCAGCAGCAGAGCGATCACATCCAGCAACAGGTACTGGTACCAGGTGAGGTCGAGGGCTGCTGAGCGGAGGTGGGTGGCACCCTTGTGCCTGATGACGTACTCTGTCCAGTAGACCGCCGTCTCTAGGGGGGTGGCCGGCTGGTCCCGGAACCTGGCCGACAGCCGGGTCGCGCTCTCCCGGTAGCTGCAAAAGAAAGTAAGAAAATAAAGTTCAGAAATCTGGGGCAATACAAATCTAAGTCCAAGGGTGATCAAGAGTTAAAGTAAAGTTAAATAGATACCGTTGAAAACAAAATGCAAATACATTTTGTCAGAACCCTTTTTAAATGGGACTTCTCTATCTTCTGAGTGATGGTTGTTGAATCTGATATTTGATAGGTGACAAACTATTGCGCTAATCAAAATAGGAGTATCGGTCAATAACCACCTTTACAAACAGCATAGTGACACGACGAGTCTCAGTACAGATCTTTTAAATGCTTCACATTGTCAAGATTGATACCAATTTGTCTGTCAACATGATTTTCTGAAAACAAGCATATTATGTACCGTCTCACCTAGGCTTGTTAAGAACTCTGTCTATAGCCTCCAGTAGCGATTCACTAGTGATGTGTTCATAGTCCACCTTGAATCCGAAACCTAGGTCTACTGCCCGCTTCACATTCAGTTCCTGGTCAGCAAACATCGGAATACCGACCATTGGCTTAGCGTGGTAGACCGACTCTTGCATGCTGAGCAGACCTCCGTGTGTGATGAACAACTTGACGTTGGGGTGCTCTGTAAAAGATAGACACAAGAGCTCATGAATAAAAGAGATGAAAGTACATAATTTTGTTTTGACATTATAGACCAGACCTGTTATTTGGTCATATTTATTTGTTTTATTTTATTATCCTTGGAAATATGTGGTTGCCTTTCTTTCTTTTTCTCATCGGAACGATTTGTCCGTGAGTTGCAATGACAATACCGGCCTCTGATAGCCATAAATTACGGTTTGATGTGGTTTACATGGTGGCAAGTACCTTAATTTTTTTTTAGTTTTATCAAAAGTATCAAGACTTAATATCACACTCATTTTTCTTAATTTCTCATTTTACATCTACTAAATCATCAAATCCATCATCAAATCAACATCAAACATAAATCAAATCAAATCTACATCAGATTCAAATCCATATCCTCCAAACACCTTCTCAACCTTTTAACCAAGGATTCCTCAACAGCTGCAGCTGGCAATTGATTCCATGCTCTATTTATCATGATTTATTCCTGGATTTAAGAGGTTGTGGATATGGTCAACTAACGGGTAAAAAGGTAAGTACACGTCTATTAGATATTCCTACTTTGTTGCTTGCTAATTGGCATGGAGGTTATCATCACTTAAAGAAGATACAAGTGTTCTTCTCAAGTTCGACATTCATAATTTGTTTCACGTTTTACTTCTGCCGTTCAGAGTAAATTGACTTCTCATTTCTATACAATTTATTTCCAAGTGGACGAATGTTTTACTTACCCAATATCGACGACTGTGGCAGCCATTTACCGAGCCTGACATTCTTGGGTTGTCCTGGAAGTGACTCCTCCTCCCACTTCCAAAGAACTTTTCTGATCCAATTTTGAAAAGGCCTCGAGAATTGCTTGTCTCTTCTCTTCTGGCAACATAGTACTCTTCAGATTTGATCCCATGCTGAAGAAAATGACTCCTTCTTTCGCCTCGTCCAAGTACTTTTGGAGATCCTGAAAAGGGGGTATTTATTAAGAAAATGCTAATCGTAAGACTGATATGCATGGGGTTATTAGGGTTTGAATTTGGCATTTTTAATATGTTTCTACCGTATTGTACAGCTAAAAATACACAAGTCGCCCAGTACAATCACCGATAAGGTATTATGGGGTAGAGATCCAAAGATATTATTTACTAACTAAACGTTATGGGAATACAATGGTAGAAAAACAAACTATGATTTTAGGTCTGTTAATATAAGTTTATTAATATGTGTTAATATATATTATAATATAAAATATAAATAATAATAGGAGAAAATCTCATGGAATCCTGCCTAGTGACGGTTGATTGTCTCTTTCTGGTATTTTGCTATGTATTTTTGAAATTGGATGAATGCAGAGGGATAATCCGAGGGCTGTTTCAGAGGATTCAATCTCTTGCATGCGGGAGTCGAACCTGCAACTCTCTCTCCTCTCTAGACTATGACGACCTGACTTACAGCAGGCAGCTTCTTCCCCGGCTTGATGTGCATCCCCCCGATCTCGACCACGTTAGGCAGGTAGGGTCTGGGGTAGTTGAGACTAACGTGGTTGTTGAGCAGAAGCACAGCGGTGTTTCGCTGGATCTCTCCGGCGTACGGCATCGGACCGGACGCGTTGAAGTACCTTCTCATAAGAGCGTCCTGCGCTGGTACCAACAACCACTCTCTCAACAACCCGCCGACAGTGACGCCAAGACTGTTCTTAACTCTCTCCATGAAGGTCATGTGGTCGGTGGCGCCCATTAAAGGGTCTGGGACGTAAGCGTAGGGGCTAGGGTTACCCATGGTGTCCAACATCCAGTGAGCGCCGCCCATTGGGGTGATCCCAACCATTGGGACCTTGAACTTGTGGGCGAAACCCATGAAACATTCGTTGAAGAAGACTTCCATGATGATGAGGTCGAAGGAGTCATCCTTGGCGTTCACTAGTTTCTGAACGCCAGGATTTTCTAAATAGTGTTCGCACATATGTTTGCCCAGGTTTAAGAAACTGTCCGCAATGTCAAAAATGGTGAACTCCTTAAACTTCATCATCTTATCTTCTGTAAGAAAATACGAAACATGAAGTTCCAGAATAGAGAAAATAATAACCATTGTCAGTAGAAGGACACTGTATAGACACATTTTGGTTTAAGCCTTATATCTGCAAGTTTTGTCCAGAAAAGATGATCAGTAAATTGCATAGGGAGTAGTGACGAAATCATTTAAAAATATTACTATCAAAAGATTTAGTGAACTCTGAGCTACACCGATGGTTGCACTAGAGTGACTTAAACCAATGTATAATATAAGTTACCTATTGTTTACCTTTTATCTATACAGTATAGTGTTTAAGAGGGGACGCTGTGCTTGGCCCAACTCAAATGCGCGCACCCAGGTGTTGATGATTTCTGCTGAACGGTTGGTAAGACCATTACCAAATTTTGCATGGATGTTAACAAAGTATTTTTATATTGATATCAGTAATTGGTTGCAAAAATTAAGCCTTAATAATCCATTGCGTTACATAAGTCCAAAACGTGAAAAAATGGGAAATCTAAAACATGGATTCCAATTCTAGAAATTCCCACCAAACCGTTTAACTTACGATAAAACCAAAATAACCTTGGCGTTCACATTGATTTAAACGTTGATATCCATTAATGCAAATTTGAGTTAAAAAACTGGTACACTTGGAAAAAAATTCCCGAAGCTTTGACCAAAATGGAGTAAATTTCGGTGATTTCACTAATTTTTAATTAAAAATCAATGAAATTAATTTAGAAATACGCTAAATGGATAAGCATAGATTTATTCTTTATTAACGATAGTGTGAAATTTGATAACGGTGTTTTTAACCGTTTACCCGAACAAAAAAAACAAAAAAAAACAGAAAGCTGAGCCCCTAAACTCGTCTCCGCGCCAGCCTCAGC
>JAMZAV010008647.1:0-63256 GCA_024449915.1 Sweltsa coloradensis | reverse complement strand
CGTAAATGAGGGTAATTATAGAGTGCATCAAATATAAAGGCTTGACACCGTACAAAAGTCATTAAGTGTTTAAATCGTTTTCTCACGGATTTATCGGGCATTGTTTGGTACTTACCGCGAAAATGAGGAAATTATCTGGTGACTCCAATAAGCAACATATAAACCATGATTTTGTGACAACCGTTGTCTCTATCGAAAATATAAAATACACAATTTTCGTAGGAAATTGTTTGAGGAATATCTTTGACGTTGAAACTTTCCGTCTTCCTTCCGCCATTTTGAAAATATATAAATACAACTACTTTCGTGCAGACATTTTCCAAGATGGCGGCCAACGCTCCAGTCAGATTTTTGGGGACTTTTTTCTCTTTGTATAAGGACACTTTCTGGAAGGTCTGTGCAAAAATTCAGCTTGCTCAGGGTTTCGTTCTAAATCGTCTCTAATGGTGGTTTGATGGCTCCAACTTGATCTCGTCCGTGGTGATGGTGGATCCGTACAAAGACCCCTGCATTGTGTTCTCACCCCGCAGTCTGTCCGCGGCGCGAGCTCCTGCGGCTCCGTGAGCGGCCTAGTCGAGGACTTCCCGGGCGTCGAGGAGCTGAAGCGGCGACTCAAGAACGGCGAGGAGTCCGAGTACACAGTCACCAACCTGGCGACGACGACCGGCGGAGAGGTCGGTGACGTCAACCAGAACTACACGTTCCGTTCGGTGGTGAATCTGCCGACCTTCGTCAGGCAGAGCGAGAAGGTTGGTCCTTTGAAATGTGGGGAGTTCTGAGACTGAGATTAATATTCCCAGTTGAGGGTTGAATTCTACGACTAGATCTAACAACCTTATAATTATAAAACACCCACCATCTATTTCCTGTGTATCCCTTTGTTTTGTCAGCAACCGTACATGTAAATTGTAAATATTGAGAGTCACATAGCAACGATGCGGTAGTGAGGCAGTTAATTTTTTTATTTTATACAGCTCAAACAAATGTCTTCTAAAAGTTAAAACCAAGTTCTTTCAAAGTTATTTTATGGGAAAATATCTCCAATTCAGTGGCGTGGCGAACATACCAAATCGGAGCCCAGGCACCGATACCAAAAGGGGTGGGTGGGTGGTCCCCCAGGGACCACCCCATCCATTACTTTTTAATGAAACATAATATTTTATATACTTTATATGACTATTTTAATTGTTATAATCACACCTACTGAATTGTATGGCTACAGCTCTTTACTTACCTTAGAGTTTTACTGGACTGTTGTAAAAGTTTGTCATGAATCATGATTTTTTAGTAAAAGTGCAGACAACATGCATGATGGATATTCATCAAAAAGTTCTTAACTCAACTAATAACAGGTAACAATTCAACAATTCTGCTAAATGAATAGACACGTTCGTTATACTATAACTTATTTCATTTGATTGAATAGATTGATTTGAGGAATTTATAAATTAAATAACAGCTGGTGGCATGGAGGAAGTCTAGAACATTTTCGAGTTTTCTGTTTTAATTTTTAATTATTGTCGTCTTATGAAGCAGGATTATCGACGTCGTGAATGCAATATAAGAAGAACATTCTTGGACCTATTTGAATTGAAGTATTTCCAGTACAATTTCTAGATAAAAGATCATTGATTTCAATGAAATCGAGACAGCAAGTTTGTCCGTAAAAGAATAAAATCGTATCTTTTCTTTTTATTGCTAACAAAGTGTTTCTTCAAAACTCACAGATTTGTACCAAATTACCTTAACTAATCATTTTTCCGGGGGAAAGCCCACGGAGCCCCTAGTTTTCATAACTATGCGTTTCAGTAGTTTTCCTAAATCCCAAATAATGGCTCTGCCAATAAACGGAGAAAACGAACAAAATAACCAAATTGATTTCCAAAATGCACAGATTATCAAACGATCTAGGACATACAATTTTTTTTTCAAATGGGAAGGCCCCCGGATTCCTCTTGTAGTTACTAAATTCTTCATTGATTACTTTCATAATGTATATTTTTTCCCAAATTCTGGCTATGCCGCTACGAGGAGGCGAAGAGAAATAACACACCGTTGGCTTTATGAGTTCAACAATTAAAACATAAGCGCAATCTGTTCAGCGATTCGGCTGATTTTTATAGTACACACTAGCACACACACGCACAGAGTCACAGAATAAGCGCCGTTTATCTTGAATAGTAATCCTCATTCGCTTTGCTCACTCGTCTAATAAATCATATTAATTGCCGGTAAAATGCACCAAATCCATTCTAGGATCACCAAAATTAAAAAAATTCCCTGCGGGGCTAATCTGGGGAAGACAAAAAAGAATTACAAACCGTTGGCTTTATGAGTTCAAAAAATACATAATATTTTCAGCCATTTCATTAAAATTTCATTACATAAAAATGAGGCTGTCAACATCTATACAATCAGATTAATTGTTGGTAAAACGCACCAAATCCATTCTAGGATCATCAAAATTGAAAAAATTCCCAGCGGGGCTAATCTGGGGAAGACAAAAAAGAATTACAAACCGTTGGCTTTATGAGTTCAAAAAAAAACATAATATTTTCAGCCATTTCATTAAAATTTCATTACATAAAAATGAGGCTATCAACATCTATAAAATCATATTAATTGCTGGTAAAACGCACCAAATCCATTCTAGGATGACCAAAATTGAAAAAATTCCCTGCGGGGCTAAACTGTGGAAAACTAAAAAGAATGATAAACCGTTGGTTTTATGAGTTCAACAGAAAAAAAATTCAGCCATTTCATTAAAATATCATTACATAAACATGAGGCTATCAACATCTATAAAATCATATTAATTGCTGGTAAAACGCACCAAATCCATTCTAGGATGACCAAAATTGAAAAAAATTCCCTGCGGGGCTAAACTGTGGAAAACTAAAAAGAATGATAAACCGTTGGTTTTATGAGTTCAACAGAAAAAAAATTCAGCCATTTCATTAAAATTTCATTACATAAACATGAGGCTATCAACATCTATAAAATCATATTAATTGCTGGTAAAACGCACCAAATCCATTCTAGGATCATCAAAATTGAAAAAATTCCCTGCGGGGCTAAACTGGGGGCACGCCCCCAGACCCCCTTGTTGCCCACGAAAGAAGGGGGTGGGTGTAGTTAAAATATTGTAGGCGCCGATCACTCTTAGTAGTTCGCCACGCCACTGCTCCAATTACTGATTCTTCTTAAAAACATGGCACGTAGAAAAAGTCAAAAAAACATGTCACATATTTCTGTCCAGGTTGCGATTTTGCCAAACATGAAAGTAGACATTGGGAGATATAGATTTATATATTTCAGTTTTCCTTTCTTCCTTGAGCACTACTAATGAAGCATTTGTTGTATCTGAACTTCTGTGTAATGCTATTACCCCCAGATTGTCTAATTCTTGTTTTCATTGTCAAGGACATCAGATATATTTTGCCATCTTGCTTTTCCTTAGGTTCCCTTAGAGGTGCTGGAGTCTCTGAGCGCCAACAGACGCGTCTTCAGTGTGATCCTGGAGAACTACCCAACCTTGCTGCTGTCTAGGAGCGCCAGTGACGGTAGCAAGCTCAACGCCGTCCCCCGCAACGAGGCTGCCCCTCTTAGAGTCCCGGTCACCATGTCCTGCGAGTGTTTAGTTTTAAATATTTTTAATATATTTTAGTTATATGTCAAGAACATATTGTAGATATACAAGAATTGGCAGCTTTAAGGATATTTTAGATATATGTTGGAGATACAATTTTTTTGTAATTGGCATGTAATTGACGTACATTTCAAGATATATTTTATCTTTAAGCGAAATATCGGCGATATTACTACGTAATTGCTTAATATACGCGAAATTTAAGTTCAGCAAAATATTCTAATTTGGAAGCTTCGTAAACGCTTTTTCAGGCGCGTTGTTGGATGAGCGTATTTTTTTTAAACGAAAAAACGTGAAATTGCGATTTTCATGAGAAATAATTTTTCTATTGCGCTCAAATTTTACATAATATATTAATTTATACTAGGAAAACGCTAAGTCCCGCCGCGTTTATGGGTGAGCTTTTTTTGCAAGTTTTTTGTTTGCGAGGACCACTTTTCCTTTGCAAGTGCTTTTTGAATGCATTGTTGGTGGTTGTTGTCAAGTTTCTATTGTTAGTATCTTGTTAATTGTTGAAATAAACCTCAAAAACACATATTAAAGCCTTTATTTTCCCTGGATTCTGTCTAACTTTTTCAATTTTTCTTTCCAAAGGTACTACATCACCATAACCTCAATGTCCATGTGAAATATGAACGTTGTAGCCCTACTTGTTTGGTCAGAATCGAACCAAATGTACAAAAATATCGCACTTAAAATCGAAAAACATCGTAAAATTGCGATTTCTTTGAGAAATAATTTTTCGATTGATTTTTGAACCATGCAGTTCTAGGTTCAGAGATTTCAAAGGTCTCCATAAAATTTCATTACAATTGGAGTATCGGTTTAGCCGGAATCGTGCTAACAAACACACAATAATACAAACAGAAAGAAAAAAAACAAAACATTCCGGATTTTTTTCTCCAGTGTAGTAGAATGGAATCTTCGCTTCGCTCGCTACGCTCATCCAAATATGCAATTTTCCGCCGGGCTGCAACGCTTTGCAGAACTTTGTTAAATATTTCTAGGTCAAGACATTAATCGCTTTATTCCGTAAAATAACCTCAGCGAGATCTACAACACGCGAGGAGCATCGTCCGAGGAGCACCCGCCCCTGCCCCTGCCATGTTAGGCAACCTGCATGTCGCATATGTACTGCGGGCCAGTACTCGCGCCGCGCGCCACTAGCTCCTGCGCCCCTGCCATGTTAGGCAACCTGCATGTCGCATATGTACTGCGGGCCACTACTCTCGTCGCACGCCTCTGCAGACACCACAAGCTCCTGACATGGCACGGTGTAGGTAACTTGCAAGCGCTCGTGTACTGCGGCACGCGGCTGCACCCCCCTACTCGTCCTGCTAGCCTGATACTTGAACATAAATTTTAACCGCGTTCCAACGAATTTCGGGTCCATTTTGAAGAAAAAATATTTGCACATAGGGCTGCTTACAAAGAGACGAATATTGAAAAATAAAAGCAAGTCAAATTAGATAATTTATAGTACGTTTATCGAAAATAAAACTGCACTTATCTGAGCTCAGACTATCAAGCAATTACTTGCTGCACTCGTATAGACGATATGACACTTTATTCTGCTTCAAATTGAACAATTAATGTGTAAAATGTCTTGTATACAGCAGCATGGGGAAGCCATTGGCAAGCTCAATGCACGTGCCAGCAGACATTAGTTACTCTTGACACAAACAACAACCATACGCGCTCTATCGGCAATCAGACCACACTAGCTACATTGAGCAGCTTTCCAGAACGTACACTGGTGGCGCTAGGTGGCTCTGCGAGCAAATATATAAATGCTACTGATACAGTTCTGTTACAAATTTTTACGACGACAACAACCACAACAACAACAACAACAACAACAACAACTACTACTACAACTAAAACTACAAAAAAAAAAACGCTTAAAGAAATTCTTAAGATAGTTAAAAAAAGGAAACAGAATTATGTAAACTTGAAATATATCTCAGATAGACCTGAAAATATACTGTCATTTTCAAAATATATTATAGACATATTTGCAAAAAGAAGAATATATTTAACATACATATAACATATAAAAATTTCAATATGGGTAGAGTCCCGGTCACCATGTCCATGCGAGTGACACGGGCGACCAGGGCCACGCCGCCGGTAAGTCAGTATCAGAATATCACACATGATTGCTGCTGTCTAGGAGCGCCAGTGACTTGATTGTAAAACTACTAGAAGTCTTCAAAATAAGATATCTAAGATGTGCGACTGTTTTATCTTTAGTTAGGTACTAGATGTGCAACTATTTAGTCACTGGTTATCTAGTAATTGGGCCTACTGAATTGGCAATGATCTTCCAAGAGGCTGTTCCTTAGTAGGCCTATTATCATTAAGAAGGCTCAGCTTGATATCATGGTGAAGAACCGATCAAGAAGAAGGCAGTTGTGATTAGGAAGACAGATGAATGTAAGAGAAAATGATAATGATATAAAATGTATTTTTTTAGATCGGTTTGATCAATAAAACTAGGAAAACGCTAAAGTCTCGTCGCGTTGTTGAGCGAGCACCGGTACGTGCAACAACGACCCAAGTATGACATTCTTATATTGTTACATACCCATAAGTCTTTATGGTCTTGACCGATTTAGCTGAAAATTTGTAAAATAGGAGAGAATGTTGTACTTATTGACCCTGCAAAATTTCATAACGATCGGAACATTTTTATTTTTTTATTTTTTTATTTTTTTTTATTTTTTATAACCAACGATCGGATGTTGTTCAAAAACTATACAGCAACCCGCCTAGGTGGTATGTACATGTGTGAAAAATTTCAGGTCGATCAGAGAAACGGTGCGACCTGTACCGAAGCAGTAACAGGAAAAAAAAATACCAAAAAAAAACAGACATTCGAGCCATAAGAGTTAAGTGGAGACGCTCGCTTCGCTCGCTCAATGAAGATAAATGTAAATTGTGTTCTAATTCCTAATAATACTTAGACAACGTGTCAATTTGGGGGCTCGTCCTAACTTTTTATTATTTTAAATTGTGGTTTTATCAAGTGATGAACAGAGCGTGTTGAGTGAAAATGGACAGTGATAGCTTGCCGTCGGACATTGTTCAGGCTATGTTGAACCTGCAAATGCAAGACGAAGCCAGTTTCCATCGCATCTTGCGATCAGCTTTAGAAGACGCACAGGTACCTAATCTAGCATTGAGTACGTCGGACCATAGCGCTCCATTGGCTGAAGTATCTGCTCCTTACTTCTTAAGCAAAGCACCCAGCCCCCTTGCTGCATTAGGGGATACCTCCAGTCCATGCAGATTACAGGCGTCAGCAAGTGCAAGAGGAAGAGACTGCAATTCAGTGAAGGATTCGCATGAACTCTGGGGATTGTCAGGTAATCCAGCAGCAAGAACAGATGGTATGGTAATTCCACAAACTGGTGATGTGCCAGTAGACCTATCAGTAGGCCTGCACCAAAAAATTCGTATCACACATGGAATTGCCTTTATTCTTCGGTTTTGGGGATCCATGTCTACCCCAGGAATTTATTGGTAAACTGGAATGTTACGGGAGAGCCCAGGGCCTCTCAAAGAATACGATGGTGACTAAAATTCTTCCAGTATCATTGGTTGGGGATGCTTTCCGATGGTTGAGCTTTGTAGAGGGATTTGTATCATGGGATGCGTTTTGCACAGCTTTCCAGGAGGAGTTCGGTAGTCCCGACTATTTGGCTTGTTTACATGCTGAGCTAGAAGCCAGGACACAGCATCCAGAAGAGCCTTTATCGGCTTATTAGGACCATCGCTAGCTATTATGACAGGCTCGGGGGACAGGTATCTGACAAAGAGAAGGTGCAGCGGGTTCTACGCCAGATGCACCCAAAATTCTATCCTTTTCTACAAGGCAGAACATTTACATCTCTTCAGCAAATGGCGCAAGCAGCTCCGGAAATCCAAGCAATAATATGGCGCCAGTCATGTTACAAACCTCCCCCACATCCAGTAGGCTGCATTGCTAAAGACCTGGCATTCTTTGGTACGTCTGATAGAATGGATACTCAGTCAAGACTTCCTCTACAAGGATCGGGTGGTAGTCAGCAGGTAGAAAAGATAAAAAATTGTTGTTGGAAGTGTAGTTCTCCACACCACTTCAAAAGAAATTGTCCACAGCTGGCGGAAAACGGGCGAACGCAGTTCCAGTAACACCACCCACTCCGAACTTCGCGTATCAAATTGTAAGGGAGGTGCAACAATTAAAGTCAGTTCAGGCAGATACGCATGGTATGTTTGTCATTTCAGCTGAAGGGCCACCACTTGATGTAATGAGTAAGAATGTTGGGACAAACGTTGATGATGAGCCGACTGTGTTACTACAGATGGCGGGTCACACATTTAGAGCATTGTTAGACACAGGTTCCAGTTGCCTCTGCTTGGACCAGTTGTATTTTCGGTCTTACAGAGCATGGGTTTCACTGCTGTGATGAGTAACTGTGATTTGCTTATGGCATCAGGAAGCACGAGCTGTCAGTATCAACTTCTGGTTCCCATTCGACAAGGGGAGGTTATAAAAAATCAAACATTTTTCTTCTTGCCTGATATGAGGCGTGATATTATACTGGGCCGCGACTTTCTCCGAGCTTTTGAAATCACCTTACAGATGGGGAATGAACACTGGCTGATGGGACAGACAGGTAATTCTGTACCACTTCCAGAACCTTTATTGCCACAAGTAGATGGCCGTAGTCATGAAATGTGTTTGTCCAATGTGGCCACAAATGACCTGCTGAGTTTTACCTCTGCTTGCCCCCTATCACATGAAAAACAACTAACAAGCCTTATGGCAAAGTACAAAACACTTTTCTCAAAATCTCCTGGAGTCACCCAAGTCGTGTCTCACACAATCACGATTATTTCAGCACCACCGCTAAAATGCAGGTTGCGGCCAGTTAACCAGGCAAAGAGAGAGATAATGGATGGGTTGCTCGATGATATGATAGACCAGAATCTCATTCGACCATCAACAAGCCCTTGGGTTAGTGCACCGGTTTTGGTTGGGAAAGGTGGTTGGTTGAAATGTTGGGGGGCTACCGCTTGGCGGTTGATTACAGACGGTTAAATAGTGTTACTGAAGTGTCAAAATGGCCAATGCCTTGTACTGACTGGGTCCTGGCGCAATTAGGATCTGCAAAATGGTTTTCTACCATTGACTTGTCACAAGAGTTTTTTCAAATAACAATGGCTCCACAGGATTGCAGTAAGACTGCGTTCATATGTCACTGAGGAACATTTGAATTCACACGAATGCCATTTGAGCTGGCTGGAGCTCCTGCAACATTCCAGAGGCTGATGGACACAGTACTCAAGGACATATTACACAAATTTTGTATGGCATTCTTGGATGATATTATAGTATACTCAAGAACATTGGAAGAGCATCTCGCACATTTAGAGGAGGTGTTTCGTAGGCTCTGTGCAGCAGGTCTTACGGCCAATCCGGATAAGTTGCAGTTATTCAGAACTTTCATCGACTTTCTTGGTAACGTGATCCATTGTGATGGGGTTAGCCCAAACCCACAGAAAGTCGAAGCTATTCAAAATTATCTTGCTCCAAAATCTGTTAAAGAGTTGCAAGCTTTCTTGGGTCTGGTGAGATTTTACAGAACGTTTATTCCTCAATTTTCTACCATTGCCAAGAATCTTACCATTCTATTACAAAAGAATATTACATGGAAGTGGGCAGATCCGCAAATCGAGGCGTTTCAAAACCTGAAGAGTTCACTCGTTAAAATAACAACCCTTGCTCTGCCTGACATGAACAAGCCTTTTGTCATTGAAACAGATGCTAGTGGCGTGGGATTAGGGGCTGTGCTGCTTCAAGAAAATGTGCATCCTACCACTGGTGTATCTCAATTGCTACCCATATCGTTCATCAGTAGAACTCTGAACAAGCATGAACAGCGATACACGGTGCAGGAGTGGGAATGCCTGGCGGTGGTATGGGCCATTGAAAAATTCAGGCCATATGTCGATATGTCACATTTCACCGTTGTGTGTGATCATGCATCACTCTCATGGATGTTCTCTTCAGACCTTGCATCCAGCCGAGTCCACAGATGGGTACTGCGACTGCAAGGTTTAGACTGTACAATACGATACAGACGAGGAACTTCCAACATCCCGGCAGATGCTCTGAGTCGATCACCTGTAGAGAGCACTTCAAAGTCAAAGCAACCAGATCGTCTGCCAGAGGAGCTGTTTCCACTACATGTGGAGGACGCAACGGGCAGGATAAAGTTTGAGATGCCAGAGCACCGAAACATGTCGTGGACATAGATGTCAGTCCACTCGTGGATGTAACAAGGATCTCCCAAGAGCAGCGTTTTGATGATGAACTTATCATCTTGATAGCAGCCATTGCTGGGGATCCACCACCTGCTGGAGAACCATTCTCGAGACGTATTCTCGATATGGCAGCAGAAAGTGAAATTGACGTGCAAGGAGTGCTGTGGTGAGTCAATTCGTATGCTGTTCCAACTATATGGTTACCAAAATCGCTTATGTCAGTAGCACTTGAAGCAATTCATTCACACCCCTTAAGCAGCCATTTTGGTTTCTACAAAACATTGCGCCGAGTCCAAAATAAGTACTCTTGGATTGGAATGCGACAGGATGTTTTGCTCTTCGTGCGTTCTTGTCAGGTATGCCAACGGGTGAAGCAAAGAATTAAAAAAAAACTGGGATTCATGTGCAGTTCACCTGCATTAAAACGATTTTCCGAAATAAGCAGCGACCTCATAGGCCCTCTTCCACGTTCATCACAAGGATTTTCGTATATTCTGGTGGTAATAGACAAGTTTACTCGTTACCATGAAATATTGAAGTCCTACATCAAAGATCATAATAGAAAAAATCACTGAGCTGTTTTGCTGACATGGTTTTCCGGAAGCAGTCTTAATCGATAACGGGAAACAGTTTGTCTCAAAGCTCTAGCAAATCGGTGATGGCCAAACTTCACATTTCTGACCGGCACACCGTTCCATATCGCCCCTGTGGACAACAAGTGGAACGCCACAATGGTATACTGAAAACTGCCATTAGATGTTACTGTGAAAATCATAAGATTTGGGACTCCCATATTAATGCAAACTTTCATTTGTTACTCAGAACCGCAGAAAGTGAGGTCACAGGCTACACCCCATCCTTTTTTACTTATGGGCGGGAGCTTCGTACTCCATGGGACCTTAACACACCCCCAACAGTACCTTCTACTGCACTTGATGTTCATGAATATGCTAATGATCTGGAAGCTAAACTTAGGGAAGCCTTGAGCTGGGCAAAAGAAAATATTAGCGCTACACAAATTTCCCGTAAGACACGTTACGATACAACTCGAGGCAAGCATGCTTTTAATGTGGGAGATTTGGTGCTTAAGGATCTTCATACTTTAAGCAGTGCTTCTCAAGGAATTGCATCCGGGTTGGCTGCTCGACGTTCCGGACCATATAGGATCACCAGATGCCTTGCTCCAAATTCCTTCGAGCTAGTGGATGTATGTACAAAGAAACGCGCGGGACGAGCGAATGCAGACCAACTTCAGCCCTGGCTAGCTACACCGGAATGGACAAATAAGAACCCGTAGGTCACAGATTAAGGGGGGGGGGAATGTCGCATGTGCGACTGTTTTATCTTTAGTTAGGTACTAGATGTGCAACTATTTAGTCACTGGTTATCTAGTACTTGGGCTTACTGAATTGGCAATGATCTTCCAAGAGGCTGTTCCTTCGTAATATCATTAAGAAGGCTCAGCTTGATATCATGGTGAAGAACCGATCAAGAAGAAGGCGGTTGTGATTAGGAAGACAGATGAATGTAAGAGAAAATGATTAAGATATAAAATGTATTTTATTAGATCGGTTTGATCAATAAAATGAAGATAAATGTAAATTGTGTTCTAATTCCTAATAATACTTAGACAACGTGTTAGCTGTTAAAGGGATTATCTCATCTTGAAACACGAATGTATTATTTGTTTTGAGACACTGTTTTGAATATGCTAAAAAAAAAATCAAAGAGATCGGCCAACTATTCCGCCGTAAAAAAAATATTTACCGAAATCCCGTGTTTTGGCCACGCCTCCTCGCGTGACGTCAACTGTGGGTTAGTCGCAGGCGGCATTCGGCCAAGGCAAGCGCGCCGAGTAGTCGGTGTCAGTTACACACGGCAATCGCTGTTTGTACCATCTTGCGTATTCTCCTTCCACGTTTCTACGTTATTTTTATTTTTGGGTATGTCTGGAGTAAAACCATATTATTTTGAACCAGAGTTGAGTTTACAGCAGATTGAAAAAATAAACATGCTGTAGCGGCAGCAAAGAATAGGCAGTGGTTTTGAGTGGTCGTGCGGGCCACACCGAATGGTGTTTATATGGATTTTGCCAATCTAAATCAATAAATATTGAATCGATATGCTGCCATGAGTCGGAGAAAATAATGAAAAATCATAGCTAGTGATTCATGCATCACTATGCATGACGATCGTTTCGCAGCGTTACAAGCGATTTGGACGTTTGAATATGGCAAAAACATAATCTTGCTTTGATTGCAAAATGTTGCAGCAACTAAAAACAACTGTGATAAGGTACAAACAAACTATGGAGGCATATTGTTTGTAGGAACTTTGTCAGTTGGATCAATTCGTGGGAATCCTTCGGGATGCACAGTCGTATTTTCATTCCTTCCTGTGTCGTCTCGGCGATTGGAGCGAGTATGTAATGTTGCACTCGACATAAATAGTAACTTAATGCGCTGGCAAATGATTAAAAACAGAAAAAAAACTGACACCACACGTGTATAAATAAGCTGCGACAATGTTAATTGTTGAACCTAGATATTTCTGTCCATCCTTTACATTGTGATGACCACACGTGCGTATGCCAGTTTATGCACGTGGTAGTGACAGATAGCTTCGATCCCTTCATGTGCTTTCGATATCAGTTACAGGACCACCACAAACACATAAACAGAAAACAGTGTCATAAGGCATTCCCATTTTCAAAACACACAAAAAACGATTCAGAAGGCCTACAAGGTTCAAATGCATTGTCGCCGTCGTCCGTCTCATCATCGCTCGAATGATCTTCGTCGTCGGAGTTTGGCTGAAATGTCTCATCTAAATCGCAATCACCTTCGATATCTTCACAAAAACTTTTTCGATTACTTCACTTCTTTGATAATTACGTAAAATTCTCTCCCCATCTCACACTGAGCTTTGGTTTCACATGTCGAATATTTCCTCCGAGTAACGGCATGATATTCAATTGTGGAAAAACATACCGGTAATCAAAGGGTACCGCAATCCGTTCGATTCTTGCTTTCTTTCCAATTGGGTGTTGATTTTTTGCAGCTGGTACCCGCTGTCGGCGTCGGCTACGTTGGTTGCTTGAAGTCGCAATCGGAACATTCCTCAATTCCTTCTAGATATATTGTATTGACGTTTTGGACAAATGCGTTGTCTTGCGGCAATAGGGCACATTCTTTTCTGCTCCCAACAATCTCACTGACAGCACAGAAGTTTGTTTTAGAACACGCTTGACTTTCCAATCAGGACATAATTCAGCCTTCAGTTTTCCTACAAATTAAGAATCGTTCTCAAGAAAATGTTCGAAGCACACGCGCGTATACTTGCTTGGAACAAAATGTGCTCTCTTTACTCGATTCAACCACTTTTTATGTAAGTCTGGTTTTCTTAGTTTGTCGGGAAACGAATGAAATGATAGGCCTATATGAAGTTATTGCTACACTTGAACATACAGCAATGGTTAATTATGCCTTAAAAAATCTCACTGGAACTATCGAGAAACAAACTGGCAACTGAATGGTAACAGCGAAGCGCGGTAGAGGGCTGTAGGCACAATGTGGCAGCCGTGAACAGTACCCCACAATTGACGTCACAACTGGCGCGCGGGAGATTCAAAATCTGACGCTAAAAGTTTTTTTCCACAGGATAGTTTGTTTTAATTGTTTGGTTTTTCTTCACAACATGACTAAAGATGTTATATCTCATATCTGAACACCACTTTTGTCAAGATGAGATAGCTCCTTTAACAATTGCTTTTCATCATTCTTGTTTTCATGGAATCTTAATTTGCCTCGTTAAAGCAGTGTTACAGTCGTTAAGAAGAAAACAGCTTGAAGATATCTTTAAAAGACTTGGTCGAGAATATTTCCCACTGGTTTGCAATAGGTAGAGACGAAACCTAGCGTTGCTGCAGCCGTGGTGCTCGACGTCACACTATCATAACATAGTCTAGTTGAGTGATTTGTGCCAGGGTTATATTCTATTATTCTGGCATTGTATCATTCTCCTATTCCTCCGTAACCTTATTATTGGGTGTAATCTTGCGTTGCCCCAAAAGAGCTTTTACCTACTCTGATAATTTATCAACTTCACTTTCTTTTTGTACCAAACTTCGTAGTCGAAAGAATAAATTTTTAAGTGCACTTTACCAAAGATACCTTTTCATTTTGTAAGAAGCAAACCAGACATTTTTAGTTTCCTCGACTATTTGTCAGGTTCAATGTCCTAACACATAAAACACAATAATAATAGCTGAAAATGCTAATTAAAGTGAAATGAATGAATGACCATACAAACCCCATAGTTTTCTAGTTGTATTTTGTACAGTATTTATGTGCTCACGTGCATCTTAGTAATTAGGCTAATTACATTTAGATTTTTTTATAACTTTTGATATAATTAATTTGTTTTCTAGTATTACACTTGTTGAGATTGCCCTGTTGCCTGGTTGCAGATGGAGAGTTCCACGCCGGTGTCTCCGGACATGTCCATCACGCCTCTGATACGTGAGCACTCGCTCATGAGCCAGGAGCAGGTTGCCGTGTACGGCAGCATCGCGCCGTGGCGGGACGACAAGACGGCCGAGCACAAGGTGGGCATGTTCGGGTGCGTCATGCCCAAGACACCGCCGCAGAAAGAGAAGTCGATTCTCCACAAGAAGCACATCGAGAGGGCGGACTCGTTGCAAGCCCTCAAGAAACACGTGTCGACCGTGCCCTCCACGCACTACCTCAAGAACATCAGACTGCACAGGTAGGCAGGTTCACTTGCCATGCCACTAATGTAGGTTACAAACGTTAGCTTTAACTGCCACAAATCTGTCGAGAGATAAAAAATGACGCAAAAGATGATGCGTTATCATGAAGACATATCAATGATATATATATTTTTTAATACCTTAAACCTGGATATATTATTTGACTCACCTTGTGAAGTAACTGGATTGTGCAATCAGAAGATACCTTAGACCATATTTAGTTCCCGGTAAAATGATGTCGCTATGGGTGGAAGAGAATGTGTAAAGCCAATTAGCTTCAGAATGTGCCACCCCATTGAGCTTCACGAAATCTTCGCAATTAGATTCAGGGCTGAGGGCTGGATTCACTTTGCAGAGTAAACCGCTTTGTACAACGGTATAAGGCAACGAGCATTGTGTATGTGCCAAGTAACAGAGGTAGTGTGAAACGTGCCATCGTGAATCCCAAAGGAAAGTTTTTCCAAGTTTTGTTTAGTTGTTACGATGAACGCTCGTCGGTAGGGATTTGGTCCTCTTAAACTGCCCTTGATATTCTACTCCGGTTACCCCAACATTTAATAACCTAGTCGCAATAAGGTCATACGCTGGGTAACACGTATTAATGTTCTGTCCTACATCGGTCACTGCCTTGGAGCAAGTGTAAGGTGTACGGGCCAATGCTATTTTTCACAAGCGCATGTAAAATATATTTGATGCCTTGTCAATTTTGAAGACCTTTCCTTTGAGGCAATAACTTAACCCTGGATTTTTTAATTTGTTAGCACATGTCATGTGGTTTCACTAAGTAAACGTGCCTTACAGAATCAATGTCATTTTAAATGTGTGTTGTTAATCATCCTCCGCCGTTTCCCGCTTCTGTCCGAGTCAGCTTGGGGTTTCCAACCAACTTTTCCACTTCTTTCTGTCCTCAAACAATCACATCTCTTCCACATCCTGCAAGACTCCTGCAATGCTCTCATTCCATCTCTCATTTTGCCTCCCCCTCTTCTTCTCCCTTCAAGTTGTTCTTTCATACATTCTCTTGGGCATCCTCTCTTCGGTCATTCATTTGATATGTCCGAACCATCTCGATCAACCTTGAATCTCCCATCCTTGCACCGAGCAATTCTCCAATGCTCGTGTTTCCCATTTTCGCAGGCCTATGGCCTCTAGTAATTTCTCTCTTAATAAATATTTCAATTCACAATCTTTAAAGTGTTTTAGAAGTTTATTTATTATGTATAACTAGCAACAGCAACATCTACGGTGCCTATGATTTATACAGTCTTACCAGAGACACGTTATGGCCATTCGTGCACTGCAGTAGTTATTATAAAGTATCATTCGTCTGGTCTGGCATTTCAGAAACTCCGTGATGTACCGCGGGGCCATGCTCAACATTCACAGGTACCGCCTTCGAGCCTCGTCGTGCCCGGACATCTACCGCAACTCAATGACGACCATCGCTAAAGAGAATCAAGAGGTAAGGTTGCTGGTCAAGGTTACAAATACTTTCCTCTTGCTGCTTGTCATACTACATGCCACATCGGGCACAAGTTACCTCCTTGGCTTTATTTATCAGCAAGCTAAACTTATAAAAAAATCGATATTATAACTCAAATAAAGGATCTGAATAGAAATTTCAAGAAGTACTGCGTGAAGGCCAACAACATTTACACCGAATTTAACGTGAAAAACCCATTGAAACATAAATCGTGACGAATATTATGTACGTGTCTGCCAAGGAAATTAATCCTTTAAATCTCACTTAGAGATGGTTACCGCCTTTTCATATATCATTCATGACCAGCTCTAGCATGAAGCCAAATGTGGGCATTTGAAAAGGAAAACAAGCATCCTATGGTAAGCATGTGTCCGGTTGAATAAGATTTTGAGAAACAATCTTGCCAGTCGAATACACATTGAATCACCCTCATCCTGATAGCTTTGCATCCATGTTTTCCTACTAAGATCTGTGCCATGAATCTATTATTGTGTTGTAGAAATGGTACGCGGACATGCTGGACTTGTTCCGTGGAATGGTGGACTTCTCGATGTTCCAAGAGCTTCACTTCCTACTCATGTCTATCGCCACCATCCTGCTGTTCATCTGGTTCATCGTCCCCTACTTCTACCTCGCCGACCATGCGCTGCTCAACAACTACTCTGACCACGAGGTTTCTAGTCTGCTCATGATCATAGGCGTCACCAACTTCTTCGGCATGGTAAGGCTTTTGTTAGTGTGTAGTAATCATACATTTAGTTATGCACCTCTTTCTTAATTAAATCATTAAATTGAATACATTGAATGACAATCAGCTGGTGTATTGAGTGTTGGGATTAAATTAAAGTTAAAAAACAGCTAGCCTTCAAGGAATTTAAAAAACGCATTAATTAATAATAACATACATACACACACGCGATACGTTTCGACACAAGTCGTGATCAATCATAAGATAGGATAAGTTATAAAGATGGCCACTGATTTCATTTGTGAAAGTGGCAGCAAATAAAAACTAAATAGGTTTAAAAATATATCAAAATTAACAGTACTCTGCATGGTCCCTGTAACATATGAGTTGAATCTTGGAAATTTGCTGGAACCTAGCGGATGTTGATCCTGGATTTTGATGCGCTTATTATCCCCATCATCGCGTGTTTGTATGTTCATGTTACTTCAACTCACCAAACTATCTTACCTCGAAGGACGGTACAAGCTATTGGATCCTAGTCGAACAGTAAATAATTAAGACTACCCATTCATTTTGAAGAACTGTTTACATCAAGAGACTCTCAGTAAAGTTGACCCTAGCAAACCTGTGACGCCTGTAAGGCAATGGTTTCTTTCTTATCGTAAAGATCAAAGGAATAAAAAGTTATTTGGCAAGGAAGAATCTTTTCTCTGATCTCCCGACTTATTGATTGGATTACTGGACGTGTGCCAAGTGGGAAATGGAACACTGTGTTAACCTCAGTACTAAGTAACAATGGAAATAGGTCACGAGTTGCAAGAAAAAATCTTATCCTGAAAATTGTATTGATTACTGTTTTCAATGTCAAGTCAAAGGGTGAACGTTTGGGTAGACTTATATAAAATTGACCGTGGACACTCTCAACTATTCTTAATTTATCCATTGTCTACCTAGTTGTCCGTTTGAAGAGGTTAAAATTGTTCTTGATATTGTTTTATACCGAATAAAAACTCTGTTCTGAGCTTCGCCATCACATTTTCAAACACAAAGCTAGGAAATGTTTTGAGGAAAGGTATTATAGTTTCAAATTGATGCTTGCTTTCCAATGCGGTTTATGCAAGAAAAGACCATTCCCCTCTGCGATGATAGCAAGGTAACAGATCACGTCTCTTGTTAGCCAACATGATAAAATTATCTATGTGCAGTCTCAAGTTTAAGAGCGATTTCATGAGGCAAAGCTCCGACTTCAAAAGCTCTGCACACAATCCTCATGCTAAAGCCTGAACGTGCTCCCTGGTCATTGTTATAGGACATCCCTCGTAGTTGGCCCAGTGTTTGAAGTTGAGGTTGATAAAAGCGCGAATAGCTCTGTCTTTGGTGACCATTTATTTGGTCTAGGACGGTGTATAGGATTCCGACCCTTATAGATTCATTGTTGCAACTCGTCAACATTACACCCAATTCCTTCCTATATAAAACTAGTAACCCAATCACTGTGTTGAACGTGTCCCTTTTCATAGGTTTTGAACGCAATGAGCCTAATCGTATCTCTGCTTCAGGTCTGCCTGGGGTGGGCTGGAGACCAGCCCTGGATGCACGTCACCAAGACCTACGCCATGTGCATGGTGATCTGCGGCCTGGCGACCATGGCCATGCCATACTTCACCTACTCCTACTGGCTGCTCGCCTCTGCTTGTGCGGTCTTCGGCCTATTCTTCGCATCGAGCTTCTCCTTCACGCCCGTCATACTAGCACAACTGATTCCCATAGAGCGCTTCTCCATGGCCTACGGTCTGTCCCTCATGTGCCAGGGCATAGGGAACCTGATGGGACCGCCACTAGCAGGTGAGACACTCAATAGAGCGCTTCACCACGGCCTACGGTCTGTCCCTCATGTGCCAGGGCATAGGGAGCCTGATGGGACCGCCACTAGCAGGTGAGACACTCAATAGAGCGCTTCACCACGGCCTACGGTCTGTCCCTCATGTGCCAGGGCATAGGGAACCTGATGGGACCGCCACTAGCAGGTGAGGACACTCAATAGAGCGCTTCACCACGGCCTACGGTCTGTCCTTCATGTGCCAGGGCATAGGGGACCGCCACTAGCAGGTGAGACACTCAATAGAGCGCTTCACCACGGCCTACGGTCTGTCCCTCATGTGCCAGGGCATAGGGAACCTGATGGGACCGCCACTAGCAGGTGAGACACTCAATAGAGCGCTTCACCACGGCCTACGGTCTGTCCCTCATGTGCCAGGGCATAGGGAACCTGATGGGACCGCCACTAGCAGGTGAGACACAGAGCTGACGTGAATCTTGTTGCTTTGTTGCTGACAGATGCGTGTAACGTGCTGAGTGTGAGACTGATTCAGGAGGTTTCAGATGGAATCCCGTCACCAACAATCCTAATGTTTTTTTAGAGGTTGTCTTTAGTCATTTATGCAAACGCATGTGACTGAGTCCTCTTAAAACAGCCCTCGAAAATTCTCTTTACAATCACCAAGCACGTCACCCGAAGAGGGGCACACCTGAAGAGGGCCACACCGGGTAAATCTGATGTGAACCCAGTACTTGCAACATAAATCTTATCCCGTCTAATGTTATTAAACGCGGCTAAATCATGGCCATATGATCACCCGTACGGAATGCTGTTGTTCTCAAAGTTTCGTCAAACCTATTGTTTCAACGAATGTCTTGCTCTATGTCACTACTAGCAGTAAAGTTCTTATACTTCTTGTTTCTTAATACTTTGTTATGTTACCTCAGTCTATTCACCTTCTCCTCCGGGAGTTATACTTGTACCATGTGCACGTCAAGCTGAATAAAATACTTCTATTCTATTCAATATTCATCCAATGTTTGCAATGTTTTTCAGGCTGGTTCTTCGATGTGACTCGAACCTACGACTTGTCCTTCTACATGGCCGGTGTCTGGATCATCGTTGCGGGGATACTGCTGGCCATCATCCCGATGACGACGAATAGGAGAATATGGGGCCACGGACCCATCGAGAAGGACAAGGCGTCCTTGAGCGTGAGTGACAACCGAGACAGCTACAACTAGACAAGGCGTCCTTGAGCGTGAGTGGAACAACGAGACCAGCCACACACTAGACCAAGGCGCCTCCTTGAGCCGTGAGGGACAACCCAAGACAGCTACAACTAGACAAGGCGTCCGTGAGCGTGAGTGACAACCGCGACAGTACAACTAGACCAAGGCGTCTTGGAGCGTGAGTGGACAACCAAAACGCTACAACTAGCCCAGGCGTCCTTGAGCGTGGGTGACAACCGAGACAGCTACAACTAGACAAGGCGTCCTTGAGCAGTGGTGACAAACCGAGACAGCTACAACTAGACAAGGCGTCCTTGAGGCCTGAGTGACACCGAGACAGCTACAACTAGACGATGGCGTTCCTTGAGCGTGAGTGACAACCGAGACAGCTACAAACTAGACAGGGCGTCCTGAGCCGTGAGTGACAACCGAGACATTTACAACATTGCTCACAACTTGGAAAACAACGTCACCGTCTGTAGGAAAAGTCTTCAACGAACACAAAATAATTTGTTAGCAAAAGCGATTGATTCCAGCTCAAGTAGTAGTTTTAGGGCGCTTTAACAGCTTAGATTCAAAGCTCTCATGTTCTACCTAGACGACCTACAACCAGACCACACTAGCAACTAATTCCTGGATTTGGAGGAACTTGAAAGTGTTGACTCATAACACTGACAGGTAGCTTCTTTAATAATAACCTACCAGCCATGCTGAGTATGCGGCCATCAAGGAGTTTTTATGTCTGTAAACCAAGACTGTGAAATGTGAATGGCATGATATGAGTGAAGCAGCATTCAGTGACAACCAAGCCTTCAGCATCGAACTCGCTCTTCCAAGCATGGCAGGCACTTTGGGTAACTGCGAGGTCCGCGGCGGCTTAGTTGACAGCAAGGATACTTGGCGGCGACTTATCTTGCAAATCTTGTAATCAATAAAGTAGTTAACACTAAAGTTTCCAATGTTACTAGCACGACAGGGGATGGTGGATGAAGCTGCTGATCGCCTCACCTTCACGCCAGACTAGCTATGTACTATACACGCTATAAAACTCAGCACTCGTGTGCGACCAACCTCCGCAGGATTCACCTAGCAATACTTACAAGCAATACAGGCGTAGCTATCACATGCAACCGTGCAAACCGTCGTGTGCCGAAAAACTCAAGTCGGTAACCTTCTGAGGAGACGTTTTACAAGATCCTTGTCTTGTTACATTACACTTGATATTTCTTCAAGATTTTTCGAAAATATGTTTATTATTTATTGATCCTTATGCCTATTTTAAACGTGCATTACCTGCCCTAGCCCATACTTCTTAAATTCCTTTGTTTATTTAGACAATTGTAACACCAAAGAACATTATTTAGTACCTTCTACAATACTCCCAGTATTACATTAATTGTTTATCTTTATGTATTTGTGTAGTTCCTTCAAAGTTAAAAGACAAACAAGTCTTATAATATTCATTTGTGCATAATTATTCACAAAACATTCTGAATTACGTAAATAGTGTAGACTACATTGATAGACAATCATTAATTCAAATTGCCGGTTCATAACAACAAAATGATTGAACTGTTGGAGGATGAATAAAATCTGGTTGGCATGTTGGCATGAAATATTGTGATCAAATCTTACCCAGTTGTTTCTCGATTTGGTTACTCTGGAAACACCGCGGTCGGGATGTACTTTTTTACTATGGATTGTATTAAATAGTACCCAGATGATTAGACGCAATCTAATAGTGAGTATAATAAGTGTTTATTTCCACTACTTGATAGTCTGTTCTGCAGTTTATGTCTTCTGTCGGCGTCTTCTACAGTACATAAGTTACACAATCATAGAGTAGGCCTAAACTACACTCTTCAACCGTCAAGTTGTGATGACGTCATGTCGGTCGCTAGTTCCTTCGCTCATGTCGTTATGCCTTAAACCGAAGGTGTCCACGTAATGAGTTAGTAACTCCAGTCGTTCAGAAGATTGTGACCAGATCAAAGATTATATATTCATACAAAGATTCTTGCCATACGTACCGGCGTTAAAATATCACACTTCACAGCCAAACTCTGCAGTCCGAACTTGATCAGTTAGAAGGGGAAACTGTATATAGAATTTGTCCTAATATATTATCCGGATATTAATTAGGAATGTCAACAATACATACTTAGGCCATTTTATATGATGGTAACAGATGAGGCCAGATAATATGTAGATTGCGTGACAAAGCATGAGCAAACAAATACCTAGTACGAGTTGTAACTGTTATTAGAGTCCCAAAGTCTATAGCTAGACTGAACGAGCACATTCGCTGCAACCATACATGTTGTGTTTAATTGTTTGTTGAACAAGGCAAAATCTGGCATAGATACGCTCTAAGGGTACATGCACAGGATTTGTGTTTACAATGTAGAAATTACATTGGCCTCCCTTGTGTTGATCACTAATTTATTTTGTATTTATTAGTTGAACCAGTTTCAGTTTGTGATTTGAAAAACTGTTTATATCAAACCATCTGAAAGTTGTGTAATTTGATTGGTTTAATATTTTCATTATTTATCTAATATGGCTCGCCAAACAGCATCTACGATATGAGACTTTCATATATGTATCGTCTTAAACTATTTCAATTTAGAAAATATACATAAAAATATAACCGAGAAAAGAGTTCTATAGAAGATAAGGGGTGTATGCGGCAACACGTTGGTAGCGTATACTACAACAGTTTTGACCCTTTAAAAATGAAATGCCCCTACTTCTCGAACCTACGAGCAAACGCCCCTTCAGGTAGTCTTGTGACGACGAGTGTAGGGTATGTAAAATACTCTATAAACCACCTTTTACTCGTTACTTTACTCTGTGAATGAAGCTATGTTGTCAGTCACTCGGCACCTTACACATTTTTTTTGGTGTGTGGTACCAGGAAGGGTAACAACGAACACTCGTGCATTGAATGTTTATTGTATTATGAAGTTCTTTCTACAAGTTTAAAGACATAAACCAAATGCTTTAAATTTGTTTCAAACTTTTAAGAAATGTAAAGCTCCTGTGAATGAAAAATGAAGAAGAACAATAATGTTCTACTTGGCTTTTGTTATTTGTGAACTTTGTGCAGAGGAAGTTTGAGATTGAAGTTGTGACGAGATGACGGAAAATGCCTTCGAGACTTACCGGTTAATGTGTATTTTCTATCCAAATGAGGAAGGTGCTTTTTAAAATAATTAGTTGTATATTAAATGCACTTGAGTAGTGCAATACAGAAAGTGAATAGTATCCGTGCTCAAAATTCAAGCTAGATTTAGTAGTTATCTGGTGTAACGAAGAGAGGAGTCAAGAGTGTTCTCAAGCCAAAATCATACGCCATGCCTTCTGAAGCAATTGCCACAGCAACTCCAAGATACGACAAAACCAAAGACTGTATAAACGTGAAAACTTGATTCAGAAAGACATTTTCAATGTGATAAGATGGTTGGTTTTTCTGGATTATATTTTAAATGCCAGGTACGTACTTAAAATCCATCACATGCAAATAAGTAGGAAGGCTAGTACCTTCTATGTGACCATAGATGTTAACAAGTGGACCAAGATTCGTAACTTTCAACCGCGATAAGTGACGTTCCTTCAGTACAGCACGAAGTTGTACAAATATATTTCATGGATTACATAAAGTTGTCGAGGTTCACGCCTGGAAAATGTTCTGCAGTAATTTCATGTAGGTACATGTGTACAAAAGGCCTGATCACGCGGCGTCAAACATGCCAAAGTGAAGCGTCTGAACAACATTTATTTTTGAATATACTCGAGTTTGGAAATTACTTATTCTGTTTCTATTAATATCTAGATGTGAGGCATTCACACTCTAGCTTCCAGCTTGTGCTAATTACCACATTAAACTTACCTATACAACTATTAGGCCTTAAACAGTTTCAATGACAAGTATTTTGTGTATAAGCATAGTTAGTACCAGTAGTTATGTAGAAGGTTATGTTTAATCATGTTAAAAATAATATTAAGTTTGTATGAGAAATGTAAATCAGGTGATTTAAATTGTAAATGATTACCTAATTGCCGATTATAAGGGTGTATTGTGTTTTATTTGACCTAATCACATAAATCATCACCACTGATCCTTGCAGTTCAGAGAACGTGGTCATCCCACCTTGAATTTGTGAGGGTACTCGTTTGCACTTTATTCTGTGGAGGTTTGGCGGAAAGTTTTTTGGTCAGAATATTCTTTCTTGGCACCGGACACGTCATATTCGAATTACTTGACTTTCAAATTCAATAAAATGTGGCATATTAATCGAAATGATACATCCTGAAAATTATGAGTTGCTAGTGCCATTGCATGAGAAGAGAGAGTTACTTGAGATTTGAATTGTAATTATTATTATACTCAATAATAATAATAATAATAGATAATCATAATTATAATAAATAATAAATAATAATTTAATTTAAAATATTTTTTTCAAAGACAAATAGGTACCGATAAAAACAATAAAAACAATCATAAGTACAATAATCATGATTAGAAGATCATATCTTGAGGCTCTGGACATGTTTGATATAGTCATGGACTAAGATGGTCAGGTTTCTTGCATGAAACTGTATCTTCATGGGCGACCGGGAGGGGGGGGGGCAAGGGGGGGCGATTGCCCCCCCTGGATTTGCAGAAAAAAAATGAAATTTTAACGGCGAATATGCGTTTATACAAAAAATATAAATAATGTAGTCGTGAAAACGAATTCCAATTGAAAATTAATATAATAAGATTAAATATTTAATGATTTCTGATCGGGAGCGGCTGTTGCTAGTTAGTGTGTTTGTTTTTTGGCATTTCATCAAAGTTAGCGTGTGCCGGTGCTGCCTTTGAATTTGGCGGTAATGATTAAAGTCACAGAAAGTAAAATAATCGATAAAAGTCATTAATAACTGTGCTTTGGACACAAAGGCGTTTGAAATTTTTGTCAAAGAAAGAAATGAAGGGCACAAGTGATAATTAGATGAAACTTTAGAATCTCGTTGAGAGTTAAGTAAATAGCCCCAGAACACGTAGACTCAATAATTTATCTTTATTTAAATAGAAATTGTTTTGTGTGTTTATGTTTGTAGGCTAACTAAGTAGCATTGAAATTTAGCATTTTCCTTTGGTCTAGTCAAATCACGTCCGTTTTCCATTATTTTATGTTATGTGATATTATGTGTATGATTTATTGAAATAAATAATAAAAATGTAAACAAGATATCGTTTCTATGATTTGTAGGTTAGTCTAGATTAGTCGATGTAGACCTCTAGGAACGTGTTTATGTTTTTATATTTTTATTCCACATTGCATGCACTGGAGAAGAACTTTAACAGTTAGCAGTTTAAAGTAAGAAAAGAAAATGTGATCAAAACAGTCACATTCATTATAATTTTATGTTTATGCAATTAAATCTAGCCTTCATTTTTAAAACGTGTGTTTCATTTTCCACTTTCATAAACCCATTTAAGTAACCGTATAAAAGATGAGACAATGTTTTTTGTTTACTTTGAGTATTACTGCACAAAAAATTACATAATTTCGCGTATCGTATTCAGCCACTACTTTTTTCCAAAACCACCAAATGCATTCATAAAAACACGATGTTCAAAAATTTAGCTGCGGCGCTATTGTTAGGGGGCTCCGCCCCCCCAAACCCCCCGTGCTTGCCAGAAATACAAATTGTGATTGTTGCCCCCCCCTGCCTTAAAAATTCCTGCCGGCGGCCCCATGTATCTTACAAGGATCTGCACTCCGTTGAATTGTCGTTATTTTAGAACCTAAACAACCTAAGCCTCGGTGTGTGTCCTGCTTGCTAGACTCACTGCCGTGGATGAAGAACATTAAAGAAGAAGCACAATTAGGAAATGCAGAGATCAATGAAACAATAACACGGGAATTGACGTTTCATATCTATATACTTCTTACTTTTTATTTAATTTCACACCTCACTATTTCACCGAGTTATACTAGGATGCACGACGATAATCGATATTATCTATGATAATCAATAATGGATATAATTTTGATAATCGATAACCAAAATTAATATCGATTAGCACGAAATTAAAAATAACGTGGGTCAATTGTGGCCACAAACAAAACGCTAAAGACGGAGATTATCTCACGTCTGTGCCCACACATGACCCCACGGGCTGGTGGGGGGGGGGGGGGGCCCTGGTTTGTCTCACGCTCCGAGATTTAGTTCATGCTATCAGTTGATATCGAAAGCCAAACATATGACATCAAAGACAGCAAGGCAGCAAACGGAACGCGATTGTTATTATTTGACTACACTTCCACACTTGATGTTCCCTCATAGGTCGGAACAGGCTTTTGTTGGTGACGTCGATATTATCGAGAATGAAAAAGGTATCTATGTGATCCCTATAGTTACAAACATCTCACAATTTGTTTTTCAGATCAACAGTATATCACTGCCTCCTAGATGTTCGTCGTAGGCTCCTCGTTCCCTGCCTCTGTCCAGCCCGCAAACATGGTTTGATTGTTGAGAAAATCTTCGCACTTTTTTCCCACATGCGCTAGTTACCGTTCCCCCAAGAGCTTTCTTTAGTTTTCTTTGTTTACATACGATCTGCCATACGATTCAAATGTCATCATGCCAGAGTGAGCTATATTTTTCTTTCATAATTAGGCAATGGTGCGTGGCAAGGCAGTTGTAAGATACCGGGATGCCCATTATCTAAACAAGTAGGCCTTTCTTTGCATGAAAACTAAGGGGAAATAAGAAATTGTGCCACCCAGGCACCCCCCACCGACTCCCCTTTAGCACGCGCCATGCTTTGGTGGAAAAGTATATTGTTTAAGCTCGTGGGCCTAGTCAAAGGACTAGGGCCCCGAGTAGGCTACCTTAAGACTATTGATTTTTAATATGATTAGGAATAGAGGATAGGCCCTCCGATAAAAATAAACATGCCGATTAGCTCTTGCCTTATATTATCAAACAACAAAGTTATCATATCTACTTTTTGTGCGTACTATAATAAATGTAACTAGGACAAATTTGTATATTAACTATTCTGCAAACTTGAATAAGTGAGGTACGTACACAAAATAAGATCTAAAACATTCAATGTAGTTGGATTAACAGTAAACTTAATGGGAGATGACATTTAAATGTGACAACAAATCCCCCCCCAAAGGGGAAAGCTCTTGGGGAGCGGTAACTAGCGCTGGGACAACAATTAACACTGTTGCGCGTGGACAGGCAGGTAACGAGGAGCCACGACGAACATCTAGGAGCAGTGAAGTATAGAATATTAGAGCACTTGTTGTTTAATTTGAAATCATTGTTTAGATGTATATATTGACCAAAACAAATTGTTTTACTATTTATTTTAATATCTTCAAGAGACTTTTTAAACAGAAGTCAAACAAGTATTGATATTACTGAGACAACATCTATTACATATACACCTTTTGCTACAATGATCTATTACACAATTAAAAAATTGTAGTCTCAATGCATTGACTGATCTGATTTTTAGAAATGATATTTTATGGACGAAGTTCTGCAATAGGTAGCGTTTACAAGTACAAAAAACAAAACGGAGGTACTACCAATACCAAAACAAAGACGGGCCTATTTTCAATATCTAAAAGAAATGTATATGAATTATTTGATTGCCAATACACTGCGAAAATTGAAAATTTGCTAACAACCAAGATTAGAACCACATTTTGTTATTGGAATTGGTGATAGTAATATGCATTTTTACATGAAACAAATGCTCAGAACATGCTCAATATAATATTGAATAATAACCATACATACTAAAAATACAAGCTTTATAAACATAAAAGCAAACCAAAATGTACAAATTGAAATATAGATTTTACAAAAATATGCGAGACTTGCAAGTCAGAAAGGAATCTCGGAAAAGAATTTTGCTCGCAAAATTTCCATAGGCCTACGCGATATAACGGTATATAAATATTTTACTCCTGAACATTAATGTATAAATATAATATAATTTGATGTCGTACCAGCCGAAAGAGGTTGTGA
Source organism: Sweltsa coloradensis (assembly GCA_024449915.1). Lineage (NCBI taxonomy): Eukaryota > Metazoa > Arthropoda > Insecta > Plecoptera > Chloroperlidae > Sweltsa > Sweltsa coloradensis. The sequence continues at coordinate 35,253 of JAMZAV010008647.1, read as the reverse complement.
ACTGTTACTGAGTGGGTTACTATGCCACCAAATAATCTTTTGATTTAATCTAATACATACATTGCATGCTAGTATTTATTTCTCTGTTAAAAACACAACATTGCGGTCCAATAGAACACAATAAATGGAGTCAATAATAATGGCTCTACTTATGCCAATAAAAACAAGACAATTTCACTGAACACAAAATAAAAAACATAGGTATAGAAAGCGTAGTACCTAAACATTTTAAAACCCTCTAGAACATGCGTTCTAGCTATGCCAACAAAGATATTCTACAATTTTGTGTAGAGATTCCCAACTAGTACATGGTAAATGTGTTAAATATTCATGAAATATTTAATTAAAAGATCAATCGAGGCAAGTCTTTAGGCAATGCCTATGAATTTCATCTTCCATATTCACTCATAAAATCCATCTAAGGTAATATGGCTAGTTTCTCTTATGAATAAAATAGGAATTTGCGAGGTTGCCTCTCTTTAAAAACCTGTCGTGGACCCACATGAAGCCACAGCCGTTATCTCGTATCTAATCCAAACACGGCTAACGTATCAATCGTGTCACTTTTAGTCTTCACTGCTCGTCGGGTAGGTGTTTTCTCAGCACGTTGGGCAGTAACTGTTGCAGAAACTAACATTCAGTGATATGTACACTGCTACGAAGCTAGTGCCACATTACTCACAATCACAAAGCGTTTCAAGTTCCCTTTGCATATAATGCAAAATGTCAATGTGAAAGGCTGATGATTCAATTTTTAACCACTGTGTAATGGAAGTATTACACTTAAAATCTAAACACTCGCTAATTTATTTTTGGACTTTTGTCACCAAGGACTATCCTTCCACAGTGTCCTAAGAAATAATTTTCTCATCACTGAAAACAAAATCATTTTTTCTTAAAGGCCCACAAATCAAAACAACTATACCTAAAATTGTATTATCAATTCAATCATATATCATAATTACATTCATTAATATAATTTTATATAAAATTCATAAATAAATATATTGATACATAGCCATAAGTATAATATATATGCCAGCATAGAAGTCTCTCTATCCACGAATAAACAAAATCTTGAACGTAAATTTGATACAACTGAAAAATATGTGGATTAATTTTCATGCAGATATTTAAATTTGTCAACATCCACAGTTGTTCACATCAACATGACAGGCAGGCATGCTTAGCTTCAACATTGAAAACAAGGGTGTTGTGAATATATCTAGTCAGAAGAATGAAGTATTCCATGATAGGATAGGTTAATCTCTTTCTCTTGCAGAAGTCAAGATCACACAATATTTACAGTTCGTTTATTTAGTATATTATCTTGTGATGTTTGTGGTTTTAAATATCAACGGCGATCAAATCAGTGATTTAAAAGTCTTTAAAAATCCCCCCCCCCAGTACGATAGGAGTACATATTATAAGTTAGTCTTAATAAGTACTGTTTGCACTGTTCACAAAGAATTACTAATGAATGTCGGTTAAAAATAGAAGGTCTACTTACATTCTGCATGAACAATGGAAAGTAAGATAGTTAATAAGATGTAGTCACTATTCCCATTTAGCACTGTTTACAAGAAATTGAATTATTTCTAGTTGTATTAGTATAAAAACACCAGACATAGGCTACCTAAACTGTAGTTAATTATATGACAGTTATGATGCAGTTTTGGAATTTATAGAAGTGTACCTTTTTTCATCACATCACTTAGATAACATGGGACTAAAGTATCTATAAAAACTTTTAATTTCAGGGTGATGATAATGCAAAGCAGGTTGACAACCACATCCCTTGCAGTTCGGCTTGATGTATGATTTAAAGGCAGTTTCTCTGCTCGCGAGTGACTAACCTCCTGTTTAGGCGCCCTGTTGTTATGTGATCGGTGGTGCATGTTCTTTTCGCTCCTGATCGCGCGAGATGCTTGCGTCGCTGCCACCACTTCATTGGTCGGCAGGATGATGAGCAGTATCCCAAACGAGCGATGAAGACTCCGGCCAAGTAGAAAGGAGAGAGGTCGTAATCTCCAGGACAACTCCGTACAGCCAGCCTTTTGGGAAGAAGATGAGAAGAATGTCAGCACTTTCACAAATACGGAAGCTCACGTTGGATAAAGCAGAGTGCATGGGTTTAGCGGATGGATCCCTTTGAGCATATAATGTAACGCATTATTTGGACTGTACACTGCACTTGTAATAAAGAAATCTATGTCAAAACTATTAAATTGTAAGTGGCAACATCTTCCAAGATTTCATTTTATAAGATTTTTAGGCATTGAGTTTTTTGGTGAAATTGACATTTGGCAGTTTGGTATTTGGTAAAATTTTGGAATTTTTTTTTTCTTATTGTATGTAAAGTCATAAACCCGTTGAAGATAATGAAGTTTCGGAAATATTGTTTCACATAGTTTTCTGTATTCACAAAGTACAGTGTACAACTGTACAGTCAAATAATTTATTTACAACCTAACCTGGTCTAAAAGTTTTAAATTGTATTAAACTTTGAGCACTTCTACCGATTGTCACTACGTCCTATCTGTGGTTACATATTAGGATCATACCAACAACGACACCTTGCAATGAGCATTCTGTTGCAATTAGAACACATTTTAAACTATACTGTGAGTAATAGTGGCCGTAATATCCTACTAGAGAATTTATTTTAGTAATTCCAAAGCTTTAGGTAAAAAATAAATTATCTGAAATGTTAAAAAATGTCATCTAAATGCGTTATGCATATATCCTTCGTGAACAAATACAAAATGCAAATTTTCTTTTAAGGAGAAAATTGGAGGTCAAAAAGTGGACCAGAATGAATGTGGAAAATCACTGGATTGGCATCAAACCATTTAAAATGAACATTTTGTAAGTTAAAGGACATCAAAAACCACAGCACCGGAACCTTCCCAAGAAGTCAAAATACCTAACTTTTCAGAATTATGCAGAAAAACTAGAAGGCGCTACATAGTAACAGTATAAGAAGCGACACGATTATAACAATAATAAATAGTGGATGCGCAAGCAGCCGCTAATAGTGACGTAGACATTGCGCCAATCTTCACGTCCTTGCAGACGGACAAATATTGACAAGCTTGGTAAGAACTATCTCTGCTGTGATGTGCTATAAGTAAAAGTGACTTCGTTCGCCCACCCCCACCAAATACTGTATGTGCTCTTTCAATACTAGGAAACGAACTCAGTTGACGCGTTGATAAGCGAGCACGCGCTATAGCTTGGCACCCACATTGCACATTTTTTTAATTTAAAATTTGCGACGTTCGCTGTCCACAGGGCCATGTTCCAATATTATTTATTATTGCCAAGGTATTTTGGGTAAACCATAGTTGTAACCTTTACTTTGTGGGATAAAATCCACCACCATCTAGAGGACCTTGACTCCTGGGAAAACTATTCAAACTCTTTGTTGACAAATAATAGACTGCTTCCTCGAAAGTATTTTGATTACTTCTAGTGTAGGCATTGCATAGAAACTTTCGCGCCGTCTTTTCGTTGCCATGGGCAATGTACTTTTATTATAATGTAATTCCATCTACAATACTTATCGGATCAAAATAAAATAAAACATATTCGTGACCAGAGACATTCTAAAGATTTGGCTATCTCAGATTTGTCGCCGTTTTAGTTTGAAAAAAAAACCTTTCGATTAACTTAATGTACTTTTAACTTTTTGCAGCGATTTTGCCACAAAACTAATGGCATTCAATCGAAAGAACGACGCTTGCGGATGGTGAAAATTTCAACTCGATCGAGCCTCGTTTCGAACGTTATGGCGAGACATACAAAAAAGAAAACAAACACCCCCAAAAAAAAAAAAAATAAAAACCAGTGATTAATTTTTCCGGCAGAGTCAAATGGAAAACGTCTCGCATTAATGAGCATTCTATACGGTTATGGGGAGGGTCAACCTAGTCCGACCACTGAGTGTGAGTTTTCTACCTGCAATAGTGGCCACCGAGGTTAGGCGGTGACCTGCACAAAGAGCCACGCAGCCCCCGTGAAGCGTTGGTAAAACCTGGCTCGAGCGAGATTCCCCCAGCTTCGGACTAAGATGAGGACGCCAGCGAGTAGTGCAGCGAGAAACAGTCCGAAGCCTTCCCCTCGCTCCCTCCCGATGCAGCGTCCCACGTAGGATCTCCCAGGCAGCGGCACGATATGGTCACACCCCGCAAGCTCACCATACAAGCGCGACACACCACGCCGGCGTTCACAGGGTGTCGCCATCCAACCAAAGGCAATATCTGGAAACCAATGGTACAACGTTCAAAGAACATACAAACAAGACACCACACATTTTCATGTAAATCTTTTACTTTAACGGAGGGAGGGACACACTTTGGCGTAGCAAAAGCTATTCGCTCGGCCAAGATGCAATCAGACGGATATGAAACTTTGCAAAGTTGTCAATAAAGCCATACCTAGACAGCCCTGTGGTCATAGATTTTCCAATTTTTGTCTTAAATCAGCCAGAAAAAAAATCACGAATATTCAATTTTGGAGTTTTAACAAATCAAAATTTGTGAAAACTAGTTTATTTTTTATAATTATTTTAAAAACAAAATTAAAAAAATGTGTTACGCAGAGCCCTATAATCCAATTTTGGAAGATGATCAAAAATTTCTGACACCTTTGAGTGCAGTTGGCCGAGAAAACCGAAATTGCCTACAAAGCATGTACTTATATACCTCTCTTAACTTGATAATGACAGGAACGCTATGGTAGAAACAAGTTCTGTGTATTTTGTCAGTTCCAGATGATCATTATTCTTTCAACAATCAATTTAGGGAGTAAACGCTCCACCAGTTATAATCTGTCCGTCATCTAAGCAGACATGGACCAAACCGATGGGACACGCAACAAAGGACCATTAGAGACGATTTAGATAAAAATACCAGGGCAAGCTGAATTTTGCACAGACCTTTCAGAAAGAGTCCTTAACAAACGGAAAACCATCCAATGAATCTGGAACGTTGGCCACCATCTTGGACAGTGTGTGCACAAAAGTGTTGTTTTGCTTTTTTAGTATATTTTCAAAACATGGTGAAGGATAGACGAAATGTTTCGACAGCAAAAACTATTCCTAACATATTTTACTACGAAAAATGGTGTCTACCATATTTTCGGTAAGCAGCGGTTACGTCACAAAATCATGTTTATTGTTGCTGAACGAGTACAAAAGACACTCCTCATTCATACTCCATGATCAAACAAATGCCGGTTAAAATCAGTGAGAAATCGATAAAACAGTAAAAATGAGTTTGGTACGGTTGTTCATGAAAGCCTTCCATTAGGATTAAAAAAAATCAATTCTGCAAAATCGAATTTTTTTTTATTTACCTACCTGGAATTTTAGGTTTTTCCATGTTGGTATTCCTCAAAAATGCCATATTTGACTGTATGCATTGAGATTTATTTGACGGAAATTACTAAAATAACAAACCGATTACAACCAAAGTTAGTTTAATCCAATATGTGCTGCTAAGTGCTAATTCACAATATCACAATTATGGAATATGTTTTCTATGCTGGGTTTTACACTACATTGTGCCATTATCACTTTGATGTGTTGAAATTAGGAATTTGCAGCCATAGGATTAAAAGTTGGCTGGTTTATAATCGGATTGTAATTTAGTCATTTCAATATGAGTACAATAATTTTTCTCAAATGCAAATTAGTTGCTAATAATGGACAGTCAAATATGTCATTTATGAGGAAAATACCACAATGGAAAAAAACAAAAAACTGATTAAAAAAAAAGTACTAATTGAACAATAAACAATAACATGAACAACGTTACAAAAGGCATTTTGTTTTTGAACGATTAACTTCGTTTTGTTGATAGTGGGGGCGAAAATGAGGAAATCAGCTGCATGATACTCCAATAAGCCAACATATAAACCATGATTTGTGACGTAACCCCTGTGTCTCTACCGAAAAAGGTGGACACCATTTCGTAGGAATTATGTGAGGAATATTTTGTCTTGAACATTTCGTTATATTCCGCCATTTTGTAGATATAGAAAAACAACAACTTTTGTGCAGAAATCTTTTTTCAATATGGCGGCCAACGCTCAGTCGATTTGTTTGGACTTTTTTTTCCCTGCATGACCGTATTTGTTTTTCCTTCAACAAGATGATACAGAATTATTTTTGGTGTCCTGGCCCCCTTGGGTATTATATAATATGTAATGATGTCAGAGCTTCTCTGTTCGTACCTCTCGAACGTGTTGAGTATTCCGGTATTGCGATGAAGCAGAGAGGCATCACCGTGTGAGACGGCCCATTCTCAACGCCTTGTCCGCTATGAAGACGTAGGGACGTTGGTACCAGGAGTAAAGGATGAAGTTGGACACGGCGAAGAGGAAGAAACGAAGTCTGCAAGGCGAGATGTCGACCATGTCTGCCAACACGTCCGTAGGTCCCAGACACCCCTATTCGTACCATGCACCAAACAATACAGAGTTATGTGTCATAATGATGGTCGACAAAAGCAGACTGAGACTGCAAGAATAATACTATTATTATTTACAGGTCTACTACCATTGGAGTTAGGAATATCTCTCATTCAGATGAGAGAAATAATTAAGTCATTGACTTCTAATCAAAATCAAAAGGACATGAAGATTAGAAGAAAAAAAAACACGTTCACGTTTCAAATTTGAAAGAAAAGTTAATATATAATGTTGGTTATATGAATCTCTAGGTTCGGTACGGTACGTCACGGAGGCGTTGTTGCGGGAAATGGCGATCAATGGAGTTGCGCGAGAGCTGGACACGAAAAAAAAAAAAAAACAAAAAACCAAACAAATAAAAAACTGCCCTCGTACGTAGCGGCCTTGACGTGGAGCAGGGCTCCACGGTAGGTGACAGATTTCGTGAACGCCTGGGGAGTTGACTGTTGCCGCAGGTAGGGGTCGGAAGTATCCTGGGCCGTGTTCTCTGTCCGGTTGGTGCTGCTCGTCGTTTGGGTGGAGCATCAGCGGCGAGTTGACGTCGGCAGGGGACTTATCGTTGTGTTGAAATGTTCTGACATGTGTCAGATTATCCCACATCGCTGTGTTCGAGACGGAATCAAAAGGCTCGGATAGTTCTTTAAGACAACTTGTACACCTGTTGATTCAGGCTGAGAAGCTCGAGAATTCGTGTGGCGACCTTCTCGCCGTTGAGTACGAAAACGTGGTAGATGCAACACCGAGCTGCAAAGACGACTCATTTCCTCGGCATCCGAAGTCTCATCCATCGTTGGCAACGGTTATTCCACTTTGAAGCAACCACTCAGTTCGTCGACGCTGAGTGTCTTCGACGGGTCAAAGACCCAACGCTAGAGGTTGGCCGTCCGCAAGCTCTGGCTCGCGCTACTTCAACGATCTCCTGTTCGATGTTTCATCTTGCGATCATTGGGCTGTGCCTTCATCTTCTCCTTGGTCCACTCGGGTCACGCATCAGTGCACCGATACATGATGTTCCCAAGAAGAGTCCGGCCAGAGGCAAGGTTGTTGGCGCGCCACCCGTACTCTTCGATTAACATGAACTGATTGGAGCAAAATGAAGGTGCCCAGGCCACTTCCAAGACGAAAGGAACAGTGCCAATTGAGCGATTCTTGTCGAAATAGTACGCTACAATAACCACAGCAGATACGAACAACACAAGCAAGACCAAAACCCGACAAAATGCGAATGTAAGGATTAAAAACTCGATTGAATTAGCCTGAGAGCTGATTACAAAACCGATACATGCCAAAACAGCACCATCATGCACACTTTCTACACAACCGAATCTATCGTTTAAATAGCTAGCAAAATGGTCCGGAAAGTAAAGGCATCGCCATGAACATCCCCCCAATCCAAAGCTGTTTTGGGCTTTGCCTTCCTTGCAAATGATTCAATAGTTTACGTAGATGATCCCGAAAGTGAATGTTATTCGTCCGCAATGAGGTTGTGAAGAAGGGCCGCTGCCACGACCACCCACCAGTATCCGCCGTCCGGTGCTCGTCCTCGTTCAGATCTTCCAGGCGCGACTCGTCTCCTCGGGAGCTACTCTCGCCTCGTAAGGCTGAAAGGGGACTATCTCTCAGTTCTCGTGGTTCAAAACTGTGGATCTGAACCGAAACACTCTCGTCGGCATCTTCTCAAACTGTACGTGCCGACATATTCTTTGAAAGATTCCATACTCTTTGTGTCTATCACCAAACACGCTTCAGAACGTTCTTCATTAAACTCTAGAGTATCTGGGATTCAATGCTCTCCCAATTACAATCCTATCTCTTGACCAATATCTTTTGTAAAACAACAATGCCACAATGCTAAGAATTGTCCCGGTGTTTGTTAGCACTATTACTCTGGCTAGCGGTATGCATAGAGATGCCATTGTTCTTCTGAGTGACATTTTTAGGTCTAGATTGTTAGTTTGAGGAAGAAAAATCCCATTACTCATTGTTGGGGAAAGTATATATGGATACTGTCCATTTTACGATATTGATGGTGTTCCAAATTGCTTAACAATGTTTACAATCATCAGAAACTGTAGTAAGAATGTGAAGTCGTTTAAATCATGTGGTGAAAGGACGTTACTTCCCATGTTTTTCGTCTTTCAGAATCCTTCTGAAGAGCTGTGGTAAGTAAAAACCACTGTTTTGCACAAAAATTGTTTTATTTGTTCTCAATTTTCTGTTTGCAACATGCTACCACCTTCTTCTAGCGTTGAGGGAGAGTTGTCGACAGCAATTGTTGAAACACTCGGCGGGATGCATCTGGCAAAAATGGTTACTAACGTTACCCTAAGTAATTTTTCCATCTTTAATTCCCTAGGTCTATCACTGTTAACGATACTAAACTGTCGGTTCCCCCCTTGTGACGACATTCCTGTCTATTGGCGATTCTTGTTCCACGACGACCAATTCACCGATCCTCTTCCACTCGCGCAGATCGCGACACAGCGTTTTCGAGAGTGGCGCTACCATTAAGGAGACGAATGGTAACGATGAAGAAAACAACTAGCCTCTCAACTTGTCTGATCTCGTAGAGTCAGGAGATTTGTTCGATCACTTCTTAAATTGTCTTGCTTCGGTTTAGAGCGAAACAAGAGCGCCTTGTTGCACTTCTGAAAAACGTTTTTGAGATTTAGAAATACAACTGCTCTTGTAGCTCGTTCAGATTCTTGAATTAGTCTATTAGTACTAATCAGGCTTAAAAATCAGATGGATAATGTGATTGAGCCTACAGTTGGTATCAACTACTGCTCCACAACGGACAATGAGAGAGCGACTTTACAAACTACGATGAGATTCTCCTTGATATGACGATCACAACGGACCACTTCCTTCCTTGACTAAGGCGTTGACTAAGCGACGTAGACGATGAATCTAATGAGATCGCTTTGCTGTTCAAGGTATGACCGGCGACAAACAGCTGGAACTTGGACGAGTGCAATACATCGGTACAGTGGTGTATTCAACCAGGTGGTTCTTGCGGAATAACCCTTGGTTTTAAAGCGCTCGACCTCGTGATGTTCTCGAACGAAAAGCGATGCCTCTATAGCCGAGTAAGATACAAAAACGATTTATCTTCCTTAACTCCTCAATTGGGACTAGTAAGACTGAAACGACGACCCGTTTGCCGGCTTTCGTCTGTCCTCGGCCGACCAACGAAGCGTAACATCCAATGTTGCCGTTCTTCTCTGATGCAGTGGCTGTTTGACGACCGCAGACAAAGTGTCTTGCTGCGCGTTCCTCGGAGTTGTCGTGTGCGTTCGGTACCTGCCGAGGGGTGGTCGCGACGATGAAGGAATTTAACCGTTGCGGAGGCGACCAAGGTATTTTGCGGTTCAGAGTCGTGCTGTTGTTGTTGAAAGTCGGCGTCCCTCGCAGTCGACCGGTCCGGGGGTGGTGTCTGACCCGGCGCGGCGGTGGCCGTCGAGGGTTGACGGCGGCGGCAGTGGTGTGTTGTAGTCGGAGGGTGTGTCTGGCGGGGAGCTGGAGTGAGATGTTGACCGTGGCGAGGGGTCAATGACGATGTGACAAGACTCTGCCATACGCCTAGGAAAGAGGACACAATCAGGGGGCTGAAAACACAATAACAACCTTCATTAGATTAACACGGAATAGACCATGGAACAACACCACAGCAAAATAGATGATGCTAGAATTATATCATGTGGCGTGTACGTTCAAAAAGAAACGAAAATAAAACTTGGAGGATTATGACAAGAATACAGTGTGTTGTAAAAGAAGACGTGTATGTAGCAGCCAGGTTTCCCCACCGCGCTATTGCCAACCTACCTAGCTAGCCAAGGCGAAACAATGAGCGCTATCTGAGGGGTTCTGGATGTGCATCGTTCGATAAGTGCGTAGAGTCATAAAGCGAGCGGACGGTTTGTGGGGGATATAAACCTTGGCGTGGTTAAGTGCAAGAACGGCACTGCATTCGCTACATGGAAGGATTGTAGACATTGGTTGGTTGCAAAATAAATTTTGTTAAAGGTGACGAGAGGGTTGTCGACGAACTGAGCGAACACTGGGATATCACGACAAGCGAACCAAGGGCCGGTTTCTTCCACGCTGTACCGGGTGGTCCGTATGTGCGCAGTCGCTGCAGTACGGGGCGAAGACAGCGCATCAGAAGATACAGCTAGCGGGCCATCTAGTGTGACAAGTGCGACCTCTAGTAGCTGACGGTGCAGTTGAGAGGTGAAGTATTCGATCCACGCATGGTCACTGCAGCGATTACTCAAATGAAATAGAAGGACTGCCAACATGTAGTGCAAACTGCCATAAGTAGTGGCAAGACTGCCAGCGGAGAGTTGCAAGATCGCCACAAGTAGATGCAAGACTGCCACGCGGAGTTTCAAGACTGCCAGACGTAACTTGCACGGACTCCCATAAGTAGTGGCAAAGCTACATACATACACAACATTGTTAGTAACTTTGGGGGTACTGAGTGATAATTAAAAGAATGTTGTTTGGGGGTTTTATACAATTAGTATGTTATGTAAACAACACAATTCTGTTGCTACAGCAATATAAAATATCACGTCAAGAGGGAACTAGCCTTCATTCCAGAACTCGAAATAGTTAACAATAACAAATAAAAATTATTAAAAAATATTCTTTATTTCTTTCGGTTTTCGTATTAGGGTCGATATTTAACAAAGAAAATTGGAATCTGTCTTCCCGACAAATAAGACAACGCGAAAAGTAATAGGAATAAATGGGGAGGGTCACAGCGCAGTTGGGAGCACACTCAATTTAAGCTAGCAGGTAAGCAGACCGATCCCGTGCTCCTGTCAAGTGGGCTATCGTTTGGATTTCTAGATTAAAAGAAATGCCGCGTAATAAAAATACCATAAGGGCATTTACATGACGGTCTAAGAAAGTACACCGTGTTAAAACCCATGTTAAGTCATTTTGTACTACTTAGGCCAGGTACTGTCGAGATAAATTATGATCGACAAGGCGGCCATTTTGAAGGGTCCTACTGTGAGCATGCTGCGAACTGCGTGGGCATCGCATCGATGTCACGGTCCATCAGCGATCGTTGGCGCGGGAATTCAAAACCCTATAACTTTGTACCCCCGCAGTTACCACGTTTTTTTTTTTTTTTCTTAAAATTGTGATGATTATTATCTGTGTTCTATATAAAATATAGTAAAAAATGGAAAACTTAAAACGTAAACTTTAAACCAAAGAATAGTTCCATATTACTTATATACGGATAACGGAGGTTGACGACTAAACGAATCGGTGAACACTTCGAAAAGATGTTTAAAAAATCAATAACAATAATGGACAAAACGAAACAAAATCATTTTTTAAAATAGAAAAAAAAATCACAAAAATGATTTGATTTGATTGGATATTGCTTAACGTCTCATATTTATGCAACTTGGCTAATCGAGACGAAGGGAGGGACGTAAGGGATGACGCGGGGGGACAAGGGGTGGACAGGCCTGTGCTGGTCAGAACCAGCCACAAGCGTATGCAAAAATCACCTCAAATTTAATGGAAATTGAAGTAAATCAGTGAATGCGGAAAAATTCACAAAATCTAAAAAAATCGAGGAAAAATCCCAAGAATCAGATATAAGATGAAAATAAACAATAACAAAATTAAAATACAGCAAAAATCACAAAAAAATCTGAAATATTTTCTTTAAATCACAAAAGTTTCTGAAAAAAAAATTCGGGCAAAAATCAGCAGAAATAAAACATCAATAAAATTGTGAAATCACAAAAAATAATTATTTTTTTAAATAATTATTTTACCTCATCATTCAGGCATTTGTGAATGCCTTAGTTAGCTGCCACATTAATGACTTGACTCAGCATTCGGCTGAATACGAAGTATATGAAGAACAACACGTGAAGTAAGTGACAAAACGTTGTGTCAGAAGTCAGAACCCTCATAGAAGAACACTTGTCATTACTAAACAAAACACTTGAATGCAGGGGAACGGTCGTTTTGCAACAAGCTGTAACATATTGGCAATCATGCAACAAACAGCTCTCTTGTGTCGTATCTGCTATATCCCCCCCCCCCCCCCTCCGGGCGCCTATGAAGTCAATTAGTCAAGGCAGTCAAGTAGTATCTTCACATATGCCGCCCCCGTATGGAGTTCCACGTGTAACGTATTTCAAACTTTAAAAAACTTCAAATTGTCCAAAATAAATACATGAGAATGGTAGGAAACATTCCAAAGTTCTCACCCATTTCAGTTATCCATGAGTTATTCCATTTGCCGACCATATTCGACTTTGTTTTTAATCAAACCATAAACTTTTATAGTGCTTGTAATAACAATAGCTCAAATACTTTAATTTCAATTCAAACCTTGGCCAACACAGTAACCTTACTCTACATTGTGAAGTTCTCTATGAAACATTTTTTATCTCAGTGCTATTTGAATTTTGTTATGTTTTTCACAGTGTCTTGCTGTGTTGTGAGTGCAAGAATAAGTGGGTTTTTTTGTTTCTATTTTTTCCCCAATGTACCACACTGCCCAACTCAACCTACATGACTTATTTTTCTTTACTGTATTATTTGAAAGTTAAGAGTATGTGAATGTACTACTCAGGAATTTTTGTTCAATAAAGTATTATTTAAAAAAAAGTCAGGTAGTCTTATTTTTAGGTTGAGCAGTACGCCAAATATAGACGATTTTTGTGAATGTAATGACATATACCCCGGACATATTGCTGCTGATAATTTTTGGTCTGTAAGGCTGAATAATTTTTGGTCTGTAAGGCTGACTCTTATCTACAGACTGACATAGTTTGAAATGTTTTCTCCTCAATATCTTGTATCGTACAATTTTTTCTTACGTCCTATTTGTACCGAATAAAGAAAAAGTTCGTACCGTGCAAGATATTAACGAGAAAAAATTTAAAGTATGTCAGTTTGTAGGTAGTAAAAATAATAAATAAATACATTCGTATTTAGAGTCTACCCACTCAAACGAATTAAAGTGATTTTCAGTGAAGGACATTGAACCAAAGCGACCAAGCCAACCCTGTAGGCAATACAATAAAATGGAAAAAACAATCAGCCTTCCAAAAAAAAAAATTATGAGCAAGAATATGTCCGGAGTTGTGTTCACTATAATCGAATATATGGGGCGTACTGCTTAACCCAAAAATAAATAAAATATAGTTTTGGTGATGTCAGTTGATCATATAGCCCAGGAGTGGAAGACTTTTACCCGGACAAAATTCCGAACAAGCTGAAAATTTGCACACATGTTCAGTTGATCATTCTAAACAATAGTTGAAAAGTCCCCTAAGCTCCGCCGCGTGCGTCTTGAGATATAGTGGCAAAAGGGCGTAAGTGCCAAAAATTTGTTATTTTCAATTTCAACCATTTTTTTTACACTAATATGTACAAATTATTATGTATTCATACAACCGAAACGTGAAATTGTTCCCTTTTCTTCGACCAGTGTGTCTTGACACATGGTGGCATAAGGGCGTAAGTAACAAAGATATGTTATTTTCAGACTTAACAAATTTATTGACATTCATATACATATGCAAATTATTAAGTATTCATATGAGATAAAAGTAAACATCTTCCCCGAGCTTCGTTGCTGACGTCTTGATAAATGGTGGGAAAAGGGCGTAACTGACATCATAATTCTATTTTCAACATAAAAAGTGCTTTTGACATTCAACTACGTTTATTGTAACACATGAATACCAAACAATGGACACTCAATGTAAAATCCATGCATGCTGACTGACTTGCTATGGCCAGCTTGTATGTAAAGAACCATTACAAAATTGTTGTAAGTAGCAGACTGGACATTACCAAACCTATAAAATAATGTTCTTCAGCATTCTTAAGCGGCTTGCATAGACGGATTTCGAAAGGGATTCAAGCACGAGCTGTGGACAACCTATCTTGGGCTTGACTATAGTATCACATCACGATAGATAGAGCATGAGCAAAGAAAGAATAAACATATTTCAATACCGATTTGATTTTTTAAATGTCCGAGTGGGAAACGAACGCTTGCATAGTGGACTGAATTGCATGTGCTGGGATGTTCACAGCTCCCGACTTGCTTTGAACGCTACAAAGTATGATACATTCCCATGTTTGCCATCAAGCCTAGAGGGGATGGATGGATAAATCTATTAAATGTGCTGATGGACTGGCAGCATATCAAATCTAGAGCTCACAGTACGCAGTTGCAAATGAAGTGCTACTGCTCAATGAAGCAAACGGAATGTACCACAGCAAAATCTATTGTAAAAAAACTTTAGAAAAACATATGGCAACTAATATCTTAAAAACTTCTGCATAATTATATTTCATTTACTAATTTACTTTTGGTAACTGCAGCTTAGTAATTTCTACCACTTGGTACAAGACTGTCTCCTGTGTCCTTCAAACACAACTGGACACACTGAGCCGCATTATTCACAATCACAACATGAAACATGTATTTAGTATAGACTTCCTAGTATGGAAACAGGACGAGGTGGCGGCATCACTACACTACATGCAAAGTTTGACCACTATACCCGAAAATATATGTGTCGGCATGGTAGTTTATTGTATATGGGAGATTGAGCCCGCAACTCTGTGACAAATCGTCGAACAGTGAAAGTCGTCTTTGTGCCAAAAGCGTCCTTCAGATCACCATTATCCAAAAAATACTATTAAATAGTGTTGATGTTGCGGATAAACTTCAATGTGAGTGATGCGCAGTTATGCTTTTTGTCAATGAAGAAAGGGACATGTACTCTATCTTTTCGCTTCCCTATCGGTTTCATAGTATTACTTTTTAAGTACGACCAGGGTAACTGGCCACCAAATTAATGTCAGTTCAGTGCCATTTTTGGGATTTATCTTGAGGATGATGATCTTCAAGTCTTCCATATGTTTCCGGCTGATAATCTGGCAAACGTACAAGCAAATATTTAAAATCATATGACTGAATTATATAGTTTTGTGACTTACGCCATTTTGTCACTAGGCTATTACATCAATAGTCACAGCTCATGATCTGTAGTGATGTGACACTACAGACAGCCAATCCCAAGCTAGGTTGTCCACAGCTCCTGCTCGAATCCCTTTCAAAATCCGTTTTATTATTTTTAACATGAGATGAGCTTTTCAAGCTTTGAATATGTTAAAACTTTCCAGCTCAAAACACACCAGATCTTCGCCAAACTATATCTATGCATGCCGTTTGAGAATGTCGGGGTAAATATTTTATAAATTATTTGGTTATGTCCAATCTGCTTCTTACAACGATTTTGTAATGGTTCTTTACATACAAGCTGGCCATAGCAAGTCAGTCAGCATGCATGGATTATACATTGAGAGTCCATTGTATGGTATTCATATGTTAAAATAAACGTAGTTGAATGTCAAAAGCTCTTTTTATATTAAATACTAAATTATGATGTCAATTACGCCCTTTTGCCACCATTTATCAAGACGCCAGCAACGAAGCTCCGGGAAGATATTTATACTTTTGTCTCGTACGAACAGTAAATAATTTGCATATATATGAATGTCAATAAGTTTGTTAAGACTGAAAATAACATATCTTTGTCACTTACGCCCTTATGCCACCATGTGTCAAGACACACTGGTCGAAGAAAAGGGAACAAATTCATGTTTCTGTTGTATGAATACATAATAGTTTGCAGTTGCACATACGTATGTCAAAATGTATTGAAATTATTGAAAATATCATATTTTTGACACTTACGCCCTTTTGCCACGCATGGGTCGAAGCTTATGACTGATTTTAACTTTACTTTCGTAGAAATATTTAATAATTTGTAGATATTTGTGTAAAAAAAATGGTTGAAATTGAAAATAACAAATTTTTGGCACTTACGCCCTTTTGTCACTATATCTCAAGACGCACGCGGCGGAGCTTAGGGGACTTTTCAACTATTGTTTAGAATGATCAACTGAACATGTGTGCCAATTTTCAGCTTGTTCGGAATTTGTCCGGGTACACCACACAAAATTTTCTTCCACTCCTGGGCTAATAATTGATAAATGCCGATTGTTTTGTTAACCTTTTATATTTTTAAAGTCAAGCAGATGGTAAGTAATAAGTAAGATTCATTCCTTATTTTGAGGAAGAAGTCCAGATACACAAATCATAAGTATACAATGAGATTAAAAGGTTTACCCAAGTCACAGTTTTCTGGTTGTATACTTTTCACTTGCTCTGATCTCCCGTAACATTCTAGCTGGTTCCACGGGGCAGATAATAAATGAATGACGACCTCGCGCGTCTCCCAAGGAGAGGCGGGCTTAAAATACACCCGCGTGTGTGCGTTGAACGGGCCGAGGCGACGCTACGTAGGACGCACTCCTGCCATACGATCCACGAGAAGTACAGTGGTGCCAATGACCACATCGACAATAAACACATTACATCGTCAGAGTACGGACGTCAATAAGACAAAGTGCGCTTCAAGCCAAGTGAACAATATTATCGCACTCCCTCCCGAGTCGAGTGCTAGCTGGAGACGGTCATGAAACTCAGTTAGAACACGAAGAAGAGTAAGAAAGATAAACGAGACATTGGTTTACGAGGTGTCTTACTCGACTTCTTGTCTTAGGAAGTAGTGAACGGTGACTTTAAAGCCGTCCTAGCAACGAGACACTCAATCAATTAAAAGTTGGTCTGAATCGGCCTTATTGATTCTGGCGCTGATCCGCGGGTGTTCGCACTGTGGTTGGTTATCGCTCACTCGTCGATTGCGTCGGGGCCTACAGGGTTGACTTGGTCGCTTTGGTTTAAAGCCCCCACAAAACATCAGTTATATGACTGAGTGGATACACTCTAAATACGAATGTATTTATTTATTTGTTTATGTTTGACTGTGGGTGGCTTCTCATTCTACTGCTGTACTGGGGGGACAGTCTACAATAGTAATGATTGATACTGTTTTAAAAACACATTGGTAATTGTCTATTTCAAGAAAAATATTCCGAGCAGATGCTGGGGAAAGGAAAGCGCAACTATGACAGGAAGAGTTGTCACATTTTCATTTATCTGTTTAGGCATAAGATATCGCAAATTATCCCGAACTACCCAAATTATGAATTTTTGAAGGGGTTTAATTGAATTCAAACTACATACATGAGAAAATTAAAAGTGTGAAGATGTGTGATATATTGACATGATTAATATCGTTGTTTAACGTCTTATTCGTTATAAAAACTTTACAAAGGATTTACAGAGGAGGAAAACTAAATAAAACAAGTAACATTAACGGAGACAAAATAGTTAACTGTAGCTAAGCAAAGTTTTGAATGGTAATATTACAACACGAATGTAAGACAATCATTTGGACAACATTCAAATTGTACATTAACAATTTAAAGTGAAATGAATTAACATTAACCAAATATAAAATAGAGGTAAAAAGAAAAAGGGGGAAAACATTAAAACAATAAAAACGAAAAGAAAGAACTATTGTAAAGTTTCGTATATTTTAAAGAACCATTCTAATTCTTATTTCAGAATTACAACATCAGCTGATAGTTCCTTGACCCCAGAACTCCAACATGCAAACAAAAACACCGTTTAAATCATTGTATTTAATCAAACTGTTTACGAGGACGCTTTGCCAAAGCTGCAAATTCCTCGCACCAAAGTATTTTCAAACGCGAAAATTGCCAAGTTCTATTTTCCACTTGATAAAATTAAAAGTCCTGCAAAATATCTGGGTGTGTTGAACCTCATCCAAAGTTTCACGATCGACTAGCTACTTAGGAAACATAACGTTGCAAATTATAATTAGTCCAGTCAAATAAGAATTTTTAGAGGAAATAATTACCAATAACTTAAGCTGAATTTTTGCAGAGCCCTTTCCTACCCCTTCTTACAATGATACAAAAAATTTCCCCTACGATCGGATGGGTTCGGCCGCCTATTGGAAAATGGGGGCCAAAAAGTGTATGTTATCGAATCAAAAAAAATTGGTGGGATAGAAAAAAATGTTGCGATGGAAAAAAATATTATCTCAATTTTCCTCCCCAAAAATGTGTTCCCAATTTTCGGTAGAGACAAGGGAAACATCAAAAAATCAGGGTTTAAACTTTTTTTGCTATTTAGGAGAAACCAGCGGTTTTCCCTCTTTTTCACGCCCAGCATCAAACTAGGGCCCGGAAAATCCATGGGGAAATTAAATTAAAAAACCCCAAAAGGATTTTTTTTGTACGGTTTTCATAAAAGCTTTCATTAGTTTTTTAAAAAAACAGATTTTCCCCCCCGAAATCGGTTTTATATTTCCCCGGAATTTCGGATTTTCCCCATTGTTGGTATTTCCTAAAAAAGGGCCTATATTTCCCTGTCCATTTTTAAGCACTAAATGCATGGCAAATGCATAGTGGCCAAAAACCCCCTGCGATTTTCGTTGCCATGGTAACGTTACTTTTGTTAAAATTAATTTCCCAAACTACCTACTTTTCGGGTCAAAATAAAAATTTAAAAATTTCGTGGGGCCGGGCGGAATTCTAAATGATTTGGCCACCTCAGATTTGTCGCCGTTTAGTTTGAAAAAAATTTTTTCCCCCATTAACTTCAATGTAAATTTGTTTAAATTTTTGAACGTTTTGCCAAAAAACTACTGGCATTCAAACCAGATCGAAGCTTCGGGGGGTGGGCCAAATTTTAAAATCGATCCCAAAACCCCCGGTTTTTGAAAAGTTATGGCGGGGGACAAAAAAAACAAACCCAAAAAAAAGCGACTATTTTTTTCGCCCTTTTTTCGCGGGGTTTTGAAAGTTTATGTTGCTCCCCAAAGAAAAGCTCACTGGTTTCACACCTGAAAAGTGCAGCTAACTTACGGTACTCGGTGTACAAGTTGTCCCTGGATCGTAAGCCCTAGGCCCTAGACCCACGCGCGCGTACATACTGCGAGCTGGGAATAGAGCACAATGCCGTTGCATCACCCAACACTACACGACACGCACTCGACAAGCCAGCAAGGTGCGGGGGGGGGGGGGGCACAGTATGACACACTCTCTGAGACATAGGGACGAAACTGAAATACGTACCGACCGGTACCAAAGGTTTCTCAACAATTCACTGATAAGCAATATGCATAATGAACTTGACGAATGAATAATCCCTTGTCTTGCGCTTAGCGACTCAGCGAGAACTCTATTAGCTTTCCATGGTTTATTTTTGATCTTTTTTACAACGAACACACAGGTTAAATTGTGACCCAGAGTTCATCAAATTAGTAGTCCTAGTCAGCCAAGCGCTCCAATATGAATCTTAGATTAAAATTCACTGTGCCACAATCTCAACAGCCCAGTTATCCAACTCATCCAACTTTTGACGGATTTCTTGGTTTGAGATGTGAAATTTGCGCGGTATTTGGATGAGCGTAGCGAGCGTAGCGAGCGAAGCGAAGATTCCATTTCACTACACTGGAAAAAAAAAATCCGGAATGTTTTTTTTTTTCTTTTTTTTTCTGTATTTTTGTTGTTTGTCCACACGTTTCCCGGCTAAAACCGATAATCCGATTGCGATGAAATTTTATGGAGACCTTCGAAATTTTCTGAACTTAGAACTGCCAAGTTTTTGAGCGCAATCGGAAAAATTTTTCTCATGAAAATCGCAATTTTACGATTTTTTTCGATTTTTTAAAAATTTCTTCGACTTATAACACCTACATGCTTTATTCGATTTTAATGATTTTTTCACAGAACCTTTATTTATGAATTAAGATACTCGTGTGAAATTTGAGCGCAATTGAAAAAATATTTATCATAAAAATCGAAATTTTACAGGTTTTTTTCTTTTTTTTAAACAATTCTTTGACTTATAACACCTACATGTTTTATCCGATTGTAATGATTTTTTCACAGAACCCTTATTTTATGAATTAATAGATAAGTGTTAAATTTGAGCGCAATCGAGAAGTTATTTCTTATAAAAATCGCAATTTTACGCATTTTTCTTTTTTTAACAATTTCAATTAATTTTTAAAAAATTAAAAAATTAAAGTTAATTTTTAATTTAATTTAATTTAATTTAAAAAATTTCAATTATGTAATGATTTTGCCACAGAACAACAAAAAATTCGCATAACACATG
Organism: Sweltsa coloradensis; assembly: GCA_024449915.1. Taxonomy (NCBI): domain Eukaryota; kingdom Metazoa; phylum Arthropoda; class Insecta; order Plecoptera; family Chloroperlidae; genus Sweltsa; species Sweltsa coloradensis. Next base: position 14,651 of record JAMZAV010008647.1, on the reverse strand, counting down.
GCTGCTCAATGCACCAATTACGCTCATCCCCAAAAACGCGGCGGGACTTAAGCGTTTTCCCTATTTATGAAATAAGATGGCTTCTTTGCTATACTAGGTAAATACATGTTGTATTTGACAACAAGTGAGGCTCGTTGACACTAACTGGTATGAGTGGTATAGTTGAGCGAGCGTAGCGAGCGTCTCCACTTGACTCTTATGGCTCAAATGTCTGGGTTTTTTTCGTTTGTTTGTTTGTTTGTTTGTTTGTTTGTTTTTTTTCTGTTACTGCTTCGATACAGGTCGCACCGTTTCTCTGATCGACCTGAAATTTTGCACACATGTACATACCACCTAGGCGGGTTGCTGTATAGTTTTGTGGCAAAATCGCTCAAAAAGTTAAAAAGTTACATTAAAGTTAATCGAAAGTTTTTTTTTAAACTAAACGGCGACAAAATCTGAGGTGGCCAAATCATTTAGAATGTCCGTCCGATCACGAATATGTTATTTTTATTTTCACCCGATATGTAGTGTAGATATAAATTACATTTTAACAAAAGTAACGTTACCATGGCAACGAAAAGTCGCACAAGAATTCTGGTCACTATGTTACTGCCACCTAGAAGAAATCAAGAGTAAAATAGTTTTCCCCAAAAAAATGATGTCAAGGTCCTCTAGATGGCGGTGGATTTTATCCATTTCTCCTATTTTACAAATTTTCAGCTAAATCGGTCAAGACCTTAAAGACTTAATTGGTATGTAACGTTATGGGAATGTCGTACTCGGGTCGTGTTGCACGTACCGGTGCTCGCTCAACAAACGCGTCCAACTGAGCGTTTTCCTAGTTATAGTCCTTGGGGAGGCTTCCTACGGCTATGTCGCGATAACGCATATTGCATTTGCAGGGAAAAACGTACTCTACTTCAGGTGTGGTTGAGGGTGTGGGTATGGGTGTGGGTGTGGGAAATCGAATGAAACCACTATGCCAAACTACAGCTCGCGTCTGCTACGCAACAACCGCGAGAAAATAATTAATTTCCTTTCCTTAGAGCTTTGCCCAGAAAACACAAATCCAAATACACCCTTCCCACCCTACTCTTTATGTTGAATTAATGCCTCAGCCTTCAATCAAGTTTGTCCACAATTAATCCCTGTCCCCTTACCTTTTTTTGTACAAATGTTATGTTCACCATGTTGTGTCAAAATGTAATCTTCTACGAACTATGCTCACCCTGCAGTGTCAGAATGATAACTTAGTTTTCTATGTATTTGTTTACTTGTAACCGTGTTTGCAATAACTTAAAGTCACATACACCCAGAGGCGTAGCCAGGATATTGATTCGGGGGGGGGGGGGGGGGGGAATATGAATTTAGTTTTTTTTATTAAGAAATTTGTAGATCTACCCATGAAATTATCATTTCGGGAAAAGTACGTATCCTGGTACAATGGGGTGGGGATGCCCCTAGCTAGTGCTTTTGTTTGAATTGTTTCTAACATTGCAAATAGTGACATTTTACTAGTTTTTGGAGTGCTTTTGCCGATAATTGGATGAGCGAAGCGATAACTTCAGATTCAATGACCCCCCCCCCCCAAACAAATAAGCTATTTTTTCTGTTTGTTTGTTTGCGCTCTATCGGGTAAACGGCATGCGATCTTGATGAAAATAGGAGGGGACCTTCGAAATCTCTGAACTTAGACTTGACACGTTTTTGGGTACAATCAAAGTAATATTTCTCATGAATATCGTACTTGACGATTTTTTTCTATTTTTAAAGCGATATTTTCGTGACATTTGGGCCGATTCTAACCAAACGGGTGGGGCTACAACGTTCATATTTTACATGGACATTAAGGTAATGGTGATGTAGTACCTTTTGAAAGAAAAAGATGAAAAAGTTAGCCAGAATCCATAGAAATAAAGGTTTTAATATAAGTTTTTGAGCTGTATAATAACATTAATAATTAACAAGTAACTATAGAAACTTGACAACAATTACCTACAATGCGTACAAAAAGCAGTCTTCGGGCCTCTAGATATTTTATAATCTATTAATTGGTATTACCATAGCAATTAGAACTACTTTATAAAATTTACCCTAAGTATAATAAAAATGATTTTGCAGTGTAACTTGAAGAAGTAACGAGATCCCACGCATATCACGTCCATCGTTCTTGTCTTAGGGGTTTGTAAACGGTGACTTTGGAGCCGTCCTAGCAACGAAGCACATAATAAATTTCAGAGTTGTTCTGAATTGGCCTTGTTTATTCTGGCGTGATTCGCGGGTGTTCGCACTGTCCATACCACTGATTGCTATATTTCCTATTAAAAATATCGATCTTTGGTTGGTTATCGCTCACTCGTCGATTGCGTCGGGGCCTGCAGGGTGGCTTGGTCACTTGATTTAAAGTCCCCCATGAAAATCAGTATATAAATGAGTGGGCAGACTCTAAATAAAAATTATTTATTGATTTATTATATTTATACTAAAAACTTAAAAAAAAGCTCATCCATCAACGCGACTAAAAAAAGCGTTCGCGAAGCGGCCTAGTTTATAAAATTGTGAAGATCCACATACAGTCAGTTTACACATTCGTGCCATGTATGGCTTACATGTGTATGCCACATAGTACAGAGTGCTATTTAGTAGTATTATAACCCTTCTCCTGATTTGGGGGGGGGGGATTGATTGAATTGATTGAATGTTGCTTAACGTCTCATATTTATGCAACTTGGCTAATCGAGACGAAAAGAGGGACGTAAGGGATGACGCGGGAGGACAAGGGGTGGACAGGCCTGTGCTGGTCAGAAACAGCCACAAGCATAGAAATCGCTACGCCCCTGCATACACACCGTTGTTGTAACTGGCTAAAGAGGGCACTGTGCCCTACGGGCTTTCTCGCCGAGCTGCGAGTAAAATACAATAAAATAACTTATAGTTGAACGAGGCCACTACCCACAGAAGATCCCTATGTGTGTAGGTTGTGTCAAGAATAGAACACCTGCGATATTCGTATTGTCAACAACATTCGATTCCAACACTAGCAAGTCGTCGTGATGCAACCGACGTAATTTCCCTCTACAAACTTCTCCATAACTTCATCGACACGGACCTACTTCAAGATATAGACTAATTAAAGATACCTACAACAAATTATTAGTCATCGACACAGAAATTGACATCAACATTGCACATGAAACTTGATTCATTTAAAGCACCTGTTTATGCCAGTTTACCAATATAACTTATTTATCACTCTTATCACCGAATCACCTTGTCACCAGTTTTGATTTTATAACCTTAGTTCTTTTTTTATTCATCTTGTTTTTTTTATATTTTATACTTTTGTTATTTTATTTTATTGTATGTGTTTTATACCGTAATATTAATTTTATATTACTTGTTCAATGTTCATGTACTAAATGATTTGTATAACGTATTTGTATTGTTTTAAATTGTTTAGTTTTAGTAACCTGACCTGACACTTGTGGGTATAACATTAGTGATAAATAAATATTAAACTAGACGAGCCAGTAATATCAGATTGACACCAACCTTTGCACAGATGCTACGGATGTATATACATACTGCAGTCTAGAGGCACATAAAAAAAAATTCACAAACAACTATAAATAAACTAGGCCGCATCGCGAACGGCTTTGCACATGCATTGTAGGTGATTATTGTCAAGTTTCTGTAGTTACTTAATTTCTTCGGTTGTACCCAAAAACTTGGCAGATCTAATAAGTTCAGAGATTTCGAAGGTCCCCTCCAATTTTCATCAAGATCGCATATATGCCGTAGCCTCAGAAAAAAAAACACGCAATCAATTTTTCTCGGGGTAAGTGATATTAAGTCTTCGCTTCGCTCATCCAATAATTAAATTGATTTTTAATTTTTATGAATGTTAATTCTTGTAAAATCGTAAAAATTAGTAAATTTCGGAATTTATTTGTGGCTATAATCTGCAATAATGTTTAGTGTAATCTTTGACTATAGAAGTGTGACCATATCCTTTTTTGACAACCACACACTATTTCATATCAATCAGATCACAACTGGAATTGGAAGCAGGAAAAGTTCCCCCAAAAATGTAAAATGGGTATAGAACCCAGCAAACACAGTTCATCGCGCCCGCACGTAAAACGCACGTATGCGTACGTACGTTTTATGTATGTATTGCCCCATACTTTTCCCGCAGAAAAGTGTCACTTCTGCCCGCATGTTTTACGCACGTTCTCTGCACGTATTTTACCCAGGGGTTATACATACTGGGGATGCCCCTTTACCCACACAGGAAACCACGTATACGGCACTCAGTAATATTACGCCCACCCCTTTACCCGCACGGGAAACACATGTTTACGGCACTAGTAGTCACACTCCGCCCACCCCTTTACCCACACGGAAACCCCACGTTTACGACACCCAGTAATATTTCGCATGCACCTGGCTTCGCCTGCAGGGAACTAGGTCGCTAGCCCCATCTGGTAGAGAATCTAAAAGTATCATAGGAAAGCAGCTATGCCAATAAATAATATTACAAAAAAAATATTAGAAATGTATTCATTACTGCAAGTCAAGTTTAGTGGCAGTTCATATGCTTATTTTATCATGTTAATCGTTTTGGAAACTTCATTAGGTAACAAATTTTTCTCCATCTTGTGTATTCAAACCTCGCCATGCCTCGCCCCTTCAACCGGAATCTGAAGCCAGCCACTAGACCGTTCGGCCACAGTGAACTGATAAATGAGAGGAGTTAAACTAGCCTAATGTTGGACGTGGCGCGCTCGTGTTTTGCCAATCCTAATATACGTTCTCGAATATACAATAAAGTTATTATTCTACAGTAACTAAGAACGTTATATAAAAGTGTTGGAAAACTTTAAAAACAATAATAATGCTAGCGTAGAATTTTGATGATTAATGACGTATTTATTGTGCATCCTTTCCAATATTATATTCCATCATAAGTATTAAATATGGTGTGAAAAGCCACGATGGCATTTATGTATACCATATCGACAAGCAATAATTATTGTTGAATTATATTTTTATTTTCGTCTTGATGTTTTTCTTAGCATTGAAAATTAGTTGAGTTTAGCTACTAAAATTCACATTCGACAGTTTTACCGAAAATATTATGAGATTGGATCATTAATAATAACTGTTTTCACTTTGTAGTCCATGTTACACTTACATAATATGAACACATAATGCTAAATAAGGACCTAAGAGTTGTAAACTATTAGGCATAATAGCATTTTTATATTAAGCAGGACTTGCCTACATTAAAATATTTATTAGTATGTTTCTCGCATAAAGACACTCGTAAAAATATTTAAATACATACAGTTTTTACGGATGGGCGCGGTGCGGGTGAGGTACGTACGACTAACACAAACCGTAGCTCGGCTCGACGTACGTTGCCCACAAGGGGAAAAAACACGTACAGAAACTAGTGAAATACACACACTTTTTGCGGTGTGGGCGCGGTGTGGGTACGGTGCGTCCGAAAATTTCACACTTACCGTAGCGAGACCATACATGCGTTTCCCACACAGGCAACACACGTACATAAACTAGTAAAATACGTACACTTTGTGGTGTGGGCGCGGTGTGGTAGGGTACGTACGAGCAACAGACTTACAGTGGCACAGAAATACGTACGTTGCCCACACGGAAACACACGTACTCAAATGATTTGCCCACACACCACACAAATCCCACACTACACGTGCGTTATACGTACATTTTACACACGTTTTACACAGTCGTGTGTTTGCTGGGAATGCACTTTGTAAGAGGTTATATATATTTATTTATGAATAAAAAAGGAGAGCCGAAGAGGAGCTTTCGGCCTCACATAAGCTTTGAAAATAAAAAAGCTTTGGTGACTAATTTACGGTCAACTAATTTAAAAAAATCCTACGCATAGTTTGGAAAATGAGCTTAGATTAGAGATGTTCACATTTGCAAACCCGAACTCCGTTGGACAATCGATCGAGTTATAAGCCCCTGCCTGCATTCTGCATCAAAACTGGTTTGACCAAACTCATCCAACAGTCGCAAATCACAAGGTCGCTTCCTAGTCCGGGACATGCCATACGATAGACTTGTCCTTAGACCACTCTTTAACATTGAAACATTATTTTTTATTCTACCAGGAATATATATTTATATATATATTGCACCTATTACTTACACCTATTTCCAACATAAGTCGGGTCAGGGGGTGGCTAACCACCAGATTTTCTAGGGCACCGGCTTGCCGGGCCTGTCATGTCCTCTTCCCCTTTAAATTCTTCGCTTAAATTTCATTTTTTCCCCGTCCATATGTCTTCTTTTTTTTTGGGCTTTTTTACCCCCATTTCCTTCTTCGTCCCATATTTTTTCGCTTTACTCTCCCAACATTTATCTCTCTTTTCCCAAAAATTTTTATTTTTTGGGTCCCCCCCTTTTCCTCTCTTTCTACCAGGTCTTTTTTCTTTTCATTTTTCCCCTTTAAAATTCTGCTTTTGGGTATTCTTTATACCCCTTTTTTTATTTTCCCCCTACCATCTCATCTTTCTCTTCCTATTTTAAACATAAGCTTGTCAACACCAAAAAACTTTTCCTAATTTCTTCCCCCCTGTTTTTTCATGAATTTGAAAATAAAACAACATAGAAAAAAGGCTCTGCTTGAAGTTAAGAAAAAATTATTACAAAAAACAAATCTATGGGGGGGGGGGGGGGCGTAGAGCTGTACCCACCAGAAACCACGTTATGAATTATATGTATAGTCTCCGTGCTTTTTTTTTTTCCCAAGCCAGACTGTTGCAGGAGCTGGGCCAAACCGGGTTTGTAATGAAAATTTGCAGGGGTTTTTACCCCAATATTTTCGGTTTGTCGCAATCAATGCAAATTTCCAAAATATTGTTTAGTTTATTCAGTAACTGACCTGAAATGCCTTAATTTTTCGTGTTTAATTTACACATAGCTTGAGCAGAAGACATACTTGAAATGTTAAAATATGTTCTGATCGCGATAGCATTATAAAAGAGAGTATAATGTTATTGAGATATATATATTAAAAATAAATAATAATAATAAAAATAATAAATCCAGTGTACACAAACTCGAAAAGTTTAAGAGAGTATAGGACAGGGGCTTTTTTAAGGCAAATTGCTTTTGGGTGGGGCCAAACCTGACCCCAAAAGGGTGTCTGAAAAAAATTTTTGAACATATGTCCCCAAATGTGGATTTATAGGGCTCTGCAGTAAAAACATTTTTTAAATTTTTTTTTTTAAAATAATTTTAAATAAAAATTTAAAAATTAGTTTTCACGAATTTTCTTTTAAAAATTAAAAAACCCAAAATTGACCTTTATTCGTGATTTTTTTTCGTCTGTTTTCGTAAAAATTTTGGGAAAAATCTATAAACCACAGGGCGTCAAGTATGCTTTATTGAAAACTTTGCAAATTTTTCATAAGGGTGGGATGATTTGGCCGAGCGAATAGCTTTTTGGCTAACACCCAAAATGTTTTCCCATTCCCCTTTTTTTTTTTTGGATGAGGTAGCGGGGCGAAGCAAAATTTTAAATTTACTAAAAAGGGAAAAAAAAACCCCGGAAATGTTTTTTTTTTTTTTTTCTGAAATTTTTGGCTGTTTGTCCACACATTCCGGCAAAACCCGATACTCCGATTGCGAAAAATTTTTTTAAAGGGAGACCTTCAAAAATCTCAAAACTTAGAACTGGCCAAATGTTTTTTTTAGCGAATCGAAAAATTTTTTCTAATGAAAATCGAAAAATTTAGGGTTTTTTTTTCTTTTTAAAAAAAATTTCTTTCCAAATTATAACATCTACATGCTTAACCCATTTTAATGATTTTTTTACAAAACCCTTAAATTTTTATAAAATTAAATTTTCCCGTGTAAAATTTGAGAACAATCAAAAAATTTATTTCTCATAAAAATCAAAAAATTTTACGTTTTTTTTTTTTTTTTAAAAATTTTTTTCCCAATTTTAAAACACCTACATTTTTTATCCTATTGTAATTTTTTTTTTACAGAACCTTAATTTTAAAATTTTATTAATTCGTGAAAAATTTTTGGGGGGCGCAATCGAAAAATTTAAATTGTTATAAAAATAGAAAGTTTACGTTTTTTTTTCTTTTTTAAAAAATTACGATTAAGAAAAATAAAAGAATAAAGTTAATTTTTTTTTTAATTTTTAATTTTTTTTAAAAAAAATCGCTAAGTAAAAAATTTTTTCACAAAAAACAGAAAATCTCAAAAAACCCCATGGCGGGTAAATGCCCCAATTTAACCTTTCACCCCAACCCAACGGGGCCCGGGACTTAAAGGCTTTTTCCCTAGTGAAAACTTTTAAACATAAGAGTTTAAACCCGGTCCAAACGTTTAAAGCGATTACCCAAGTGGGGTAGAGGAACAATGTGATAAGGGGGCCCGATTTTGACCAAAACCCCAAACTTTCTTTTTATAAGACACACACCCCGGCGTACCATGCAGGGAAGCGTAAAAACCATGTTACACATTTTTTTGGGAGTTTTAGATAAGGGCCCAAGAGGAAAACTAGGCTGGACATAGTACAACTACTGTTGGGATTCTAGTTTGAATTCAACTCATTCAACAATGTTTTAATTCATTGCGCTTGATTATTAAATGAATAATTTCATTCGATTTCAGTGAATGTCCTGTTCTGCCAAAATTTAAAATTTAAAGGAACTGGATTAAATAACCTTAAAATAAAACGAGCCCCTCTTTTTAATATTGAAAAAATTTTAATACAAAAATGAGAAATATGCCTCTAAAAAAAGCAACCCGTGAATAATGGAACCCCATATGGCCCATGTTATTTTTTCCCACTCTCAAAAAAAATTCAAGCATGCGCGTAGATGTTGATCACGTAACAGTGTCCCAGTCGTACCTTCTGTCATGTGTAATCTTTGGTACTATTACACAGCCACCGGGTTGAAGTCTCAACGGTCAAAGTTTGCGCAGGTTACAAAACGTCGTTTACGCATTTTACTGTATTTAGTAAACGAATAACTAAAGTCCATCTCATTTTTATAGATGGGCTAAATGGTGACGTCACCTTTCAAGGTAGAGTCGAGTGGTTCTTTCGTTCTCTGTTTGGAATCATTGCAGTACAATTGTCAAGAAAAATTTAAAAAAACTTGCAATAAAGAACAAAAAGAATAGTTGAAAATAATTTAAAATTTGCACAATTTATTAATATTTTACTATTTACGTGTTTTTGTGAGAATAGGGACATCTTATAATTTTGCAATTAAATTCTCTTTGATTGCCACTTTAGAGTCTTGTTTTATAGAAAGTAATATTTCAACTACTTTACTTTACATCAGTCTTCGCGAAAATGTACATGTAGAAAATTCCTTGATAGGTACAGTGTGTATAATGTCCTATGATTTGCATTTAAATTGATAATCCCTGTAACAGTTTCTTTCCCTTTTTACCAGTAGTATAATGTGTTTTGTTTTATTTTTATACAGTTTCCTTTCCTTGTTCCCATATGTTATATTGTGTAAGTGTTGTATATGTATACAGTTTCTTTCCTTGTTACCGAGTATGTATATATTTGGGAAGTGTTTTTTAAAGTATACGTTTTTCCTTTCCCTTTTTTTTTGGTTGGGGGATATGTTTTAAGTTTTTTTATAAAGTATACAGTTTCTTTCCCTTTTTTCCCAGTAGGTAAAGGTTTTGGGAATGGATACAGTTTTTTTCCTTTTTACCGGGGGATGTGTAGTGTTGATATGTATACAGTTTCTTTTCCCTTTTTTCCCATTTTGTATATATGTGTAAGTGTTGGATATGAACAGTTTTTTTTCCCTTTTTACCGAGTATGATAATTTTTTTTGTGTTTATATTTATACCCGTTTCTTTTTCCCTTTTTACCGAGTATGTGTTGTGTTGTTATGTATACAGTTTCTTTCCCCCTTTTTACCCCCAAGATGGGAGTGTTGTATATGTAACAGTTTTTTTTCCTTGTTACCGAGTATGTATATATGTGTAAGTGTTGTATATGTATACAGTTTCTTTCCTTGTTTCCGGGGGTTTTGTGTATGTGTTGTAATGTATAAAAAGTTTCCCTTTTCCCTTTTTACCGAGTTGTGGGAAAGGTTGATATGGGATAACCGTTTCTTTCCTTTTTACCCAGTATGTTTGTGTTGTTATGAACAGTTTCTTTTCCCTTTTTACCGATTTTGTGTATGTTTTGTATATGTAACAGTTTTTTTTCCTTTTACCGAGTATGTGTTGTGTTGTATATGTTAAAAGTTTTCTTTCCTTGTTACCGAGTATGTATATATGTGTAAGTGTTGTTATGTATACGTTTCTTTTCCCTTTTTACCGAAATATATATTTGTAAGGGTTGGGATTTTTACAGTTTCCCTTTCCTTTTTACCGATATGTATATATTTTTAAGGTTGTATATGTATAAGGGTTTTTTTCCCTTTTTCCAGTATGTATATATGTGTAAGTGTTGTATATGTATACAGTTTCTTTCCTTGTTACCGGTTTTGTAAAAGTGTATGTGTTTTATATGTATACCCTTTTTTTTCCTTGTTTCCCAGAAATAAATTTTTTAAAATTTTGGAATGATTTCAGTTTTTTTTCCTTGTTTTTCCGAAAATATGTATGTGTATGTGTTGTATATGTATACGTTTTTTTTCCTTGTTCCGGGGGGGGGGGATGTAGTGATGTTTGTATATGTAACAAATTTCTTTCCTTTTTTACCCAGTATGGGATGTTTTATGTTTGTATATGTATAAAAAGTTTCTTTCCTTGTTTCCAGATGTAGTGTAAAGTGTTGGGAAAATGTATAAAAGTTTCTTTCCTTTTTACCGAGGGATGAGGGTATGGGGTTTTTATATGTATACAGTTTCTTTCCTTTTTAACCCAGTATATATGGGTAAGTGTTTTTATGTATACAGTTTATTTCCTTTTTAAACCCAGTATGTATGTGGGTATATGTATCCCGTTTTTTTTCCTTGTTACCCCAGTATGTATTTTGTTTTGTGTTTTATTGAACAGTTTCTTTCCCTTGGGTTTCCGAGTATATATGTGTTAAAGGTTTTTATATGTAAAACCGTTTATTTTCCCTTTTTAACCCAGGATGTAGTGTTTTTTAATGATAAAGTTTATTTTCCCTTTTTAGAGTATGTATGTGTTTTGTTTTTTAAAATTTTTTTAAATTTTTTCCTTGTTACCGGGGTTTTTATAGGGTAAAGGGTTTATAGGGATACAGTTTAAATTTCCCTTTTTACCGGGGTATGTAGGGGGTATATGATACAGTTTATTTCCCCTTTTTACCGAGTATGTATTTTTTGTATATTAAAACATTTTTTTTTCCTTGTTTTCCCAATGTGTAGTGTTTGTATATATATTTTACAGTTTTTTTTCCTTTTTTTTTTGAGGGAAAAAGGGGTTTTGTGTTGTATATGTATTTCAGTTTTTTTCCTTTGTTCCCGAGTAGTATGTGTTGAAAATGGGATAAAATTTTTTTTCCCCTTTTTTCCGAGTAAAGTGTTTGTTGTTAGTATACAGTTTATTTCCCTTTTTCCCGGGGTATGTATGTGTTTTATATGTAACAGTTTTTTTTCCTTGTTCCCAGGGAGGGGTTGTTTGGGATTGTATACAGTTTTTTTTCCCTTTTTCCGAGTATGTAGGGGTTGTTATGTATAAAATTTCTTTCCTTGTTTTCCCAGTATGTGTATGTGTTGTATATTTTACATTTATTTTCCCTTTTTACCGAGTTTAAAGTGTTTTTATATGTATTTCAGTTTTTTTTCCTTTTTTCCGAGTATGGGTTTTTTTGTATATGTAAAAACAGTTTATTTCCCTTTTTACCGAGTTTTGGGATGTGTTGTATATGATACAGTTTTTTTTCCTTGTTCCGGGGTATGTGTTTTGTGTTGTATATTTTATACAGTTCTTTCCTTGTTTCCCAGTATGTGTATGGGGTTGTAAAATTATAAAAGTTTCTTTCCTTTTTCCCAGTAGTGTAGTGTTGTTATGTATACAGTTTTTTTTTCCTTGTTCCCATATTTTATGGTTGTATATGTATACAAGTTTTTTTCCTTTTTTGAGTATGGTATGTTGGGGATATGATACCCTTTTTTTTCCTTGTTCCGAGTATGTATGTGTTGTATATGTATCAGTTTTTTTTCCCTTTTTTCCCTTTTGTGTATGTGTTGTATAGTATACGTTTATTTTCCCTTTTCCGAGTAATATTTTGTAATGTTGATAGTATACAGTTTTTTTTCCTTGTTCCGAGTGTGTATGTGTTGTATCCGTATCAGTTTATTTCCCCCCTTTTTACCGGGGTATTATTTTGTATTGTATACAGTTTCTTTCCTTGTTCCAGTAAGTGATGTGTTTTTTATATGTATACAAATTTTTTTTTCCTTGTTACCGAAATATAGTGCCTGATCGGATCACGGGGGTTAGCCCCAGTGGGGGGAAATACGACGATCAGGGGGGGGGGGGAAAATTTTTTTTGATATGATATATTATAAGATTTGGGGGTTTTTTGCCTATTTTTTCCCAAAATTTTTTAAACAAAGGGGTCGCGCGTGTTTAAAAAAAATTTTCAAAAAAAATCCCATAACACGAAAAATCGAACATTTTCCCCGATAGCGGCCCCGGCCCCCTGGGAAAAAAGAATATCATTGGGGTCCCTAACCCCCGACCCCCATTTGGTTTATTAAACTCCTACACAATCATGTACCCTTGGGGCAGTCCGGACTATTATGTGTTATTCACCTTAATAGATCATCCTTCTCAGTGAAAACCGAGCAGTGTGTAGGATTTAGAATTGAAGGCAATATTTTAACATTTTGGCCGCTCGTAGGCACTACTGTTCTGCCGAGGATATGATTCACATGGCATTGCCGAAGGGGAAGAACTTTCTTCTAGAGTTTACATATTGTCAGGATAAGGTGGTGTCATAGATCCTATGGCCACTTGGAAAAGTACGGTCACTTGAACTGTGTACCAGCGGTTAGCTCACTGGTTTTGAACAGTCGTTGGACCAGTGAACTGAAACGCTGTCAAACATCTTCCAAAACAACAGTACACTCTATAGCTTGCTGTGGTGCTTAGCGACTCACAACTCACAAGTACGAAAGTACAAATATTGCAACCTTATTGTACTATTAAAAACAGAAAATTACATTAGAGTAAAGGAAAGACAACCGAATTTAAAAAATACAACTGTTATTATAACTTTTACAAATTGTGTGACGTCTAGTTCCACGCGTGTTGTGTAGGAAGTGAGGTAGATGTGTTGTGTAGGCCTCATACTGACCACGTATGCATATGATTCAACTTGTTTAGTGCTAGTGAATAGTGCGCGCTATGACTCGAGTGCTGTTATCGCAGACGTAGGATAACTATGTTCAAACACTGCTCTGGGTAATTGTGTCGTTATCAAGACACGCAGGAAATGCATCACCATGCTTGAGTGAGAGACGCGAGACAATGAAACCCATGCATCAATCAATCAAAATAGAATTTGGATCAACTATTACGTTTAAATTAATAGTTGCATATATTCTAATTTGCCAAGCTTTTCAAGGATGATGTTATGGGGCACTCTCTGTAGGCTAAGTTTATGACAACTTGGAAGGGTAGATACCAATGTGCAGATTTTCTACCAAACTGTACACAAATTGCCTATTTTTTACCGATGGGTAGGGCCATGTAAATGTAAGCCTCGTTGACGGGTTATGTTAGCAAAAGTTTCGAATAATTTGCTTAAAGCTTAGATAATCTTCTAGTAATGTTATAATTACACCATAGGTCTACGAATACAGTCTTATAAAAGGCTAATTATTTTTGTGTTATTTTGTTCAAGCAATGAGCATGAAGGATTTTTGCTGTATTTATGTGCACTGTGCAGTATAGGAACCAACATTTGTTACAGTAACAGTGTGTGCAGCAACAACACACTTTAGTCAAAGTAGCTTTCGACCCCCCCCCCCCCCCCAGTTTATTTATTTATTTATTTATTTATTAAGTAAGTCCTTACACCCCCCAATGTAAACACGCGCTTCACTGCATTCACCCAGACATAACCGCTATCTCAACTCTCGAGGAAATGATTATTTTATTACTCGATGCTGATGTTGAGCAAGCCAATAGATAAGATTTGCGATGTCTATTGCGTACTCTGCGCTGTTATCATTTAACTTTTTTATTAGCTGTTGTGCACGCGTGTAGCTGTGTTTGTCTCTTCACGAACTGCTACCAAAGCAAACACGAGCGGTTACCAAGTTTCATTCATAACAAACACCAAATCATGTATAATCTGCCAAATTGTTTACTTCGGGTCTCAGTATGGACAACATAATTATGTTGAATTTAAAAAATAACATTGTTTTATTTTATGTGTCTAGTGTCTCGGAAGAAAAAGGCTTTGTATACTTCAAGTAGGATTCTGAAGGCAATGCTCCAGTGTCTGGCTGAGATATGAATGACCGAGTCCGACGCATATCGCGCTTTTCACTACTATTAGTATTATACTATCACAGATTTGTGTGGCCGAAGTTCAGTAAACATGCGATCAAGTTCAATGGACATGGCCGCATCCATAGATATTGAACCCCTATTGTAGCATACTAGTCGCTTTCAATTAGCCGGTCGTTTCG
>JAMZAV010008646.1:0-28851 GCA_024449915.1 Sweltsa coloradensis | reverse complement strand
GGTCTTTGGTTAAATACGTAAATTTTAACTTGGTAATTTTAAAAAGAGGAGTCAGATGCAGGGGGCCAGTGATGAGATTCCTGAGGGGCACAGTGGGCAGACGAGAAGGGATTAATAAGAGACACGGACATTAGGAGAAATGCTAGGTGTAGAGAAGTGACAGGATAGGAAGGATACGGTTGAGTGGTATGGACATATGAAAGGAATGGGGGAAAATAGGATGCCCAAGAAAATGTATGACAGAAGGATTGAAAAAGGGAAGAAGAAGACCGGGTAGACCAAGGAAAAGATGGAAGGACATCGTAGCAGGAGACTTGGAGTCAAGAGGAGAGAGCTGGGAGGATGTCGAGGACATGCGATGGGAGGATAGAAAGAAGTGGAAAAATTTGGTTGCTAAACCAAAGCTGACCCTGCCAAAAGTAGGAAACGGCAATGGATAATGAATTAATGATGAATATTTTCCACTTTTCCAGTGTTGTTACTTTATTT
Organism: Sweltsa coloradensis; assembly: GCA_024449915.1. NCBI lineage: Eukaryota > Metazoa > Arthropoda > Insecta > Plecoptera > Chloroperlidae > Sweltsa > Sweltsa coloradensis. Next base: position 28,362 of record JAMZAV010008646.1, on the reverse strand, counting down.
CTCTTTACGGCGGAACTGATTGTTCCGAATCTGCTACAATGGCATAATTATAAACAGAAACAGTGTTATCTCCTTGAAGAAAATATTTCCTAAAAGTAACAGTAAGTAAAAGTGATTTTGTAATTAATAATAATAAATAATAATGCTACCCTAATTGTTTTATTATGTGTGTCATTGGGATTTATTATTTATAAATCCTATGCTCATCTAGGCTTTATAGCTTAGTAGGTCTACTGGTACCTATATGTATGAGGGGCCATCCTGGACTAAAATCTAAAACCTGTAGGTCTTATGGTACTACCACAGCTATTGTCTGTGGTATTACTGCCTACTGGTGCCCTAGATTACTGAACTACAAACCCTATTTCATTGATTAATGATTACCCACTCAGTAATTTTACTAAATAAAATATACAAGTAACAAACAACCATAGTCCCTTCTAGGAGTAGACCTTACCTAATGGGTCCCTTTCACTAGAATCTCTCTTATCAGTAGGGGTCCAGGAAAGATAATTTTTGGATTGACAAATTATGCTCTTTGAAATTCAAATTATGCTTTATTTTGCATTTTCATTTTTTGCTATTTTTCACCAAAATACGCATTTTTGATACATTTTGATTAGCAATGTAAAATGCTTATTAAAAAAGGTCTAGGGCCGGTGTCTAGCAACACCAAAAAAACTGTGAAAATGTCCGTATTTTGGGAAAATCGCAATTCCATGAATTTTCGGCGTGTTTTTATCGGAAACAATACCGATGAAATGGTAAATTTTGGTGATTGGGCAGTAAAAACAGTAAAAAGCATTTTGTTTCGCGTTTTCATCATTAAATGGAATATTTTGCATTTTGGTGCGGTTTCAAATTGCATTTTTTTGGTGTCATAGGTAGGGACCCTAATTTATGGTAAATAAAACCGCCACAAAGCGGTACAAAAAATATTAAAAAGCGGTGCAAAAAGTCGGTGTTAAAATCAAAACTCGACAAAAAGCGGTAATAAAAGCGGTGAATAAATTAGTTAATTTTGCATGTGACTGTGTGTCATTCATGCATATTGTAATGTTATCATTTATGTATAACAAGATGTAATGGAAGACACTAATCTAGACCTAGGCCTATGCAAAAATAGCTAGGGCCTAAGCCTAAAAGAACTGCTTTACTTGGCCTAGGCTACTGTTCCCATTTGAAAAATCGAGACTAGAGCCTGATATCGTGGTAGGTATAGGCCTAGGAAATGAACTAGCTACTACATACCAACGAATGTCATACAAAAATGAAGTGTACCTAGGCCTAGGCTAGGGGCTTGAGATGTGTAGGTTGGGGTCAAGGCCAAGGTTCTATAACATTATCTCGGTGTTAAATTTCTTCTGTGCATTTTTTGCAGACATTCCTCGACTAGGCCTAGATACAACCGTAGTATCCAAAAGGTCCAATGCTGTGTTGTTTCCTGAAGATGGCCTAGGCCTAGGGCTAGGTAGGCGTAAACCTGCTCCATACTAGGCCTAGGCCTAGGGTCCAGTGTCATTTGAATTGCTTAGGGCTATGTTTAGGGCACTTATTTTCAGAATTTTGACAAATCAACAATTTTCTTATGGTAGACTTAACATTAAAACAGCTTTAACTCAGTGCCTCAGACATCGCGAATTTGAGGTTAGGTAGGCCCAGACAGCCTGTCAACTCTTTTGTTGTCCTGGAAAACACATCTGATGCAAGAAACAAGGTGTAGGTCTATTGAAATCAAACAAATAACATGTCTTTATCTTTATTTACACTTGCGCGGGATTATTTTCGTCATTTTATCGGCAGTTTGTGATCACAGAATACAAGACAGCTGCAATTTAGGCCACAAAGCAGTCGACTATCGACCGAAAAATCGATTAGTCGAACTTTTGGCGAAATAATCGATTTCACAGTCAGCCATCTTGAATATGATCGAAACTCGAAATCTAGCGGGATTTTCAAATAATTCTGCACTTTTTGTGATTTGAACACTAAAAATCGGAAAAAACATCGCAAAAAGTTGTGAAATCGCGGAAAAATTCGTGAATTTGTAATAAAATGAATAAAATCGCATAAAACTTAAAAACGCCGAAAATCGCGAAAACTCGCGGACGCCATTTGAATGCCAAGGTCACCAAAGGTCGACATCTGTTGTCAAATTTCATTTACCAACAAAATTGCGAAAATTCGCGAATAAAGTGCTCGCGAAAATCAAGGGTCCCTAGTCATAGATGGGATCTTACGAAAAACACGTTTAAGGTATTTTTAAGCTTTTTCATTTTTTCGCTAATTGCGAAATTCCTTGGTCCTTACTTATCATTCTTAATTTTGTGCTTTGGGTTAAATTAATTAATAATTATCTTACCAAGCATCATCATGACTGCTAGTGACAAGATGATCAACGTTATTGCGAGCTATGTTGGCATCAATTGTTTGAACCGCGCTTTCAGAAATATCGTTTGCTGTAATCAACTTGATTCCCGGTATTTCCTTCGCGTATCGTATGCTGCGTAGTCCCGAAGCAGACAGAGCCTCTAAGATGGACAATCCATCTTCATACTTTGTTCCAACGGATAAAAGTGGGAAAGTTGGTTCGTCCGCGATGGTATCTTCTGTGTTTGTGTTGGCAAGTTTCTTCTTTTTGTGGTCTTTTGATATCTTATCAATAATGTAATCCTGGGCAAACAAAGTGAGAACAGCAACACTGAAAAGAATATTAATGAATAAAACATTAAGGTCTACGTTAAGAGTAATGAGTAAGAGTAAGAGTAATTTTTATTTGCTTGACCAATACATAGTAAAAGTATACACACATTATCCTCTTATGAGAGAGATAGTAGAGTGAAGTGAATAATTCTTAATATTAACATAGGTTAATTAATAATAATATTAATGTACAAAAAATGAAATATAACTGAGCTGGGCCTCAAACTCTGTAATAAAATAATTGATTGATGAATAGATAGGTAGGTATTTCTATTTATGTTACATTACATTTCATGCAGATAGATATTCATTCAGTGAGTAGAAACTTTTGGATTTTTAAAAATGATTTCATGCTGATTAAAAGTTGAAATGGAGGGACAGGTTCTTGTATTGTTTGGTAGCTTGTTATATAGAGTTAAAGCAAGATATTGTGGACCTTTTGAGAATAGGGTTAGTTTATGATTGGGAATGTGAATTTGTAGATTTGCTCTTGTAAAATGGGAGTGGACAGAGGTGTTTAGAGGAAAAGATTAGGGTAGGAACGAACAAATATCGCTGCAGCTTGAATAAGGGAACAGGCCAGAGTAGGTATTCTTAGCTTCAAGAAAAGCTCTCTACAAGTATGCCTCCTGGAAACGCCAGCCATAATGCGAATTGCTCTCTTTTGGAGGGTGAATATTCTGATTGCATGGGGGGATGCACCCCAGAAAAGTAGGCCATATGATATGAATGAGTGAACATGAGCAAAGTAAACCATTTTAAGTATGTGGGGATGAACTAGCTGTTTGAGCTTCCTTAAAATGAAACAACCACTTTGAATTTTAGAGGCCACATGGTTAATGTGGATAGACCAATCTAAAGTTTCGGACATGTATAATCCTAGCAATTTAGTGGAGTTGGTTCTAGTGATGCTTTTTCCATCTAGCCAGATTAGGGGACTAGATTTGGGGATGTTGAGGGGGGAGTGGAAAGAAATGTAGGTAGTCTTTGCTAGTGATATGGTTAAGAGGTTGCTATGGCAATATACAGACATTTGGGAAGCTTGATTGTTTACTAGTAAACTAGTTAACTGGTAGTACAATAGGTACATTGTATATGTGGCCTATGTACTAGCTTCCACTTCTCTCAGGAAAAATAAAAATAAAAACATCGGATAAGAGCTTTCAAATTGTATAACCTTCACCATACTAATAGGCCTCTAAAAGTAAAAGTATGTGTTCTTCCTTCTTAGATAGACATACTTACGAGACCTGAGACCAAATTATACTTAGGCCTTAGGATAATGATAGAATCAGAGGAAGTGCATATTTTGGACTGCATACTCACTAGAGTAGTAGGCTCTAGGCCCACTACGCTAGATGATGCAAAGCATAACGGTTCCTACACCTAGGTTAATATTTGAGGGTGGACGTCGCGACGCGTCCACCCACTCTGTTTCTGTGGGAGGATGCGTCTACCCACTTACTTTTCAAAATGTCTTAACTGTAACCATTGTAAAGTCAATAGACAAAGTCGTAACACCCTTTACTATTTCCAAAAATGCAATGTATGACCGAGTTGGCAAAATTCGACTGAATAACCACTCTTTTTGCAAAAGAAAAGAAAAGATTAGTATTACTTAAAACTTAAAAGCAAAGTGATTGGGTTTGGAATGTTAAAAATACATAAAATTCTAGGGCTAGACTCACACCTTTGGGGGGGTATCAGCAGACCTGGGTAAGTTACTTTTGAAAAGTAATAAAATTACATTACTCATTACTTCAGCCAAAATGTAACTAAATTACTATTTAGTTACTTTTCCAAGAAAGTACGAAATTACGTTACTTTTTATGAAAAAAAGTAGTGAAATTACTTTCAAAAATTACTTTTTAATTTAAAATGTATCTGACGTGCAGACGAGTATGACGCAAGTGCTTTGTCTACCGATGGCGGGTCTCAGATAGGGCCTACATCGAATAATCGGAAACCGGTTTGAAACCGGTTACGTAGGAAACCGGTTTTCATTTCGTAAACCGGTTTTTCGAAAATTAAAAAAAAAAGTTTTTTTCATATCGCCGCGCTTTCCCGTGCAACACAGGTGTCACATTGTAGGCTGAAGGTTAATGTAAACATGCGCTTTCTCATTTCTTTTGTGCTTGGCGGCGATTTTCTTTCGAATTATAATGTCCTTTGTTCATGCCGCCGGCTTGTGGCAGTGTGTTGAGTATGCCCCCCCGCCCCATCCCTTCTGTCTAACCACTCGCGATCTTATAACCAACCTTAACAATTCTAATCTGCTAGATGTCAAAGCTGTCACCAGTGGTAATAACTGAAATTAATCACATGGGAATAGAGATACTGTAGAGGCTGGCCTTTCCTTATCTTGTTTACTCTCCAGCATTCCGGCTCCAGCCCCCTCGCCCTGCGCCAACGCATCGTGACCTTGACTAGACTGTGACAAGATAAAAAGCAGATGCAAGGAATCTCGAGTGTTATCTTAATGGCCTGCGGCTGTTCCTCTTTCCTGATTATGAAATACTACTTCATCAACACGTCATTATTTATGGGACAGCATTACGTCTTCTCTTGGGATATTACGATAATTGATGAGCGCTTGTCTTGAGAGCTGTTTAGTGCAGTGGGGGGGGGGGGGGGGGGGGGGATAATCACACAAAATCTTGCGGAGCAAAAACCGGTTTTTAACCGGTTTCTTAAACGATTATCCGGTTCGTAAAAATACTATTCGGTGTAGGCCCTAGTCTCAGACAGGGTGTTATCCACGCCCACACTTCAAAACCAGCGGAGGCCTATCACAGAGATATTGTAGATATCGACGTATAGATGTATAGTAAATTATTGATTATGCGGGTGACATCTATCGGCAAAATGTTGTAACAATTCGACTATCGATTTATTTGACACAGACTTGAATGTTTGATGTCAAGTAGATAATTACGTCGTCAACGGCGCTCGTCATAGGCGGAAGTACCAAAAGTAAACATGGCTAGGTTCTGAAATAAAAACTCGGGACTAGAAATCTCTCGATCAGACCTACGAAATGTCGGAAATGCTGCATGCACATGCACATTGTTCAAGCGGGCGATACGTAGAAAGGCAGCAGGCGCACTGGCCCAGTGACTGATTTTGATACACAAAGGCACGGTCCGCGTGGCAAAAGTAACGCGTTACTAACGCCAAATTACAATGATAAAGTAGTGAAATTACTCTTTCGTTACTTTGAGAAAATTGTAATTAAATTACTGGCTCGTTACTGAAAAAAGTAATTTCGTTACAGTAACGCGTTACTTCCGTTACGTTACTACCCAGGTCTGGGTATCAGACCCCCATTACTACTTCCCATACTTTTCCCAAAACAATTATTGTTTCATGGGCAATTCTAACTAGAAAACGCTCAGTTGGACGCGTTGATAAGCGAGCACGTGCTATAGCTAGACCCACATTGCACATTTTTTTAAATTTTTAAATTTGCGACGTTCGCTGTCCACAGGGCCATGTTTCCAATATTATTTATTATTGTCAAGGTATTTGGGTAAACCCGTGTGTAAACCTTTACTTTGTGGATAAAATCCACCGCCATCTAGAGGACCTTGACTCCTTGGGAAAACTATTTAAACTCTTTGTTGACAAATAATAGACTGCTTCCTCAAAAGTATTTTGATTACTTCTAGGTGGCAGTGCATTAGAAACTTTGCGCGTCTTTTCGTTGCCATGGCAACGTTACTTTTGTTATAATGTAATTTCCATTTACACTACTTATCGGATCAAAATAAAATTAACATATTCGTGACCGGACGGACATTCTAAATGATTTGGCCACCTCAGATTTTGTCGCCGTTTAGTTTGAAAAAAAAACTTTCGATTAACTTTAATGTAACTTTTTAACTTTTTGAACAATTTTGCCACAAAACTAATGGCATTCAATCGAGAACGAAGCTTGCGGATGGTCAAAATTTCAACTCGATCCGAGCCTCCGTTCGAACGTTATGGCGAGACATACAAAAAAAAAACAAACAAAAAAAAACAAAAAACAAAAACAAAACAAGTGACTAATTTTTCCGGCAGAGACAAATGGAAACGCTCGCTTCGCTCGCTTAAAAATTTCTTAATAGGCCTATAGACCCCGCGTCAAACGTCCGCCCACTTATCCAAACCAATTGCTGCCTACACCAGAATGGCAATATATGCCTACTGTTTGTCTCACCATAAGCTGAGCCCGGCGTTTTACGGTTCATAGAAACTAGGATGTCGCCTGCTCTATTATGAAAGGTTGTAAACCCGTCCGAATTTGACGGGAAGGATGGGCCTCTCCGTAATAACAAAGTACAATCACATCCAATGCAAGTTGGTTGCAAGTAGTGAATAGCTGTCTAGCCTATATAGGCCTAATATATATAATCGTTGAGTGACTATGTCACTCATCACTATAATGCCGCCAACACTCGCTCCATCAATATCATCCCCATACAGGATATAGGGCCAAGGTCACACTGGATGTCACTGGATGTGGATGTGTGTGGATGACTTTACTGCTCTGCGGAGTCCACTTCAGCTGTCAAACTGTGATACGTTTACAATGTGACCACCACAGCCTGCGATCTTTGAATCCACAAAACGCCGGGCTCAGCTTATGATGAGACAAACTATAGGTACTGTACCTCAAATCTCTGTTGAATTCTTGCACAGGATTGTAGAAAACATTTTTTAAACACAACATTGTTACTTCTGCTTTGCCCTCAGTTATGACATCAGATGGTCGTCGATCCTCAACCACTCGTATGTAAGTCGGACAAGAGTCACTTTTTTCTTCCACAGGTATGTCCACGTCCATTTCTGTTTTATATGCCTTTTGACGTCTTAGATATTTCTGTAAACAAATTTTACACATGAATTATAAAGTTAGGCCCTACCGGTACATCATGTGCTTTATTATAGCCATAGATTAATACATGGAAACAAATATTAAATTAGACTGCGTTTTGTGGAGAACAAAACCATACGTAAGGGGCAAAACTACACATACTACATTCTATACTACAAACGATACATAATAAAGCCTAATATTGAAAAATAAATAATGGGCCCTTTATAATAATAATAATTAATTATAATACAAAATTACACATTTTAAATACAAATAAAAACAGTCCTACTATCTTTATCATTGTTTTTCATTAATAAATTTGGAAAATATTATGATGAAGATTCAGAATTTGATATTTTGTTCTATTTGATATTATCAATTAAATAATCATTTAAAGAATAATAAGCCTTTTCTAATAAGAAATTTTTTACTTTAAGTTTGAAATTATCAATAGATTTTAATTTAAATCTTTATTTCTTTGGTAGTTTATTAAATATTAAATTTTCATATAGTTAGAATTAAGTTGGCCTAGTTTACTACTGTGTTGTTGTACATGAAGGTCATTATATTGTCGTGTTTGGTATGAGTGAGTTTCATGATTTTTGTCTAGCATATGAAAGTTTTGTTTAACGATTTGAACTGATTTAAGAATTATACCACAGTATAAGGTAAGAATCTTAAATTGTTGAAATAAAGGCTGAGAATGAGTTCTTGAGTGCGCCTTTTCTATAAAATTTTAATAGCCCCTTTTTTGAATTTTAAACACTTTGTCGTGCTGTGCGAATGTCCCAGAACTCAGTCCCATATCTTAACAGGCTTTCAAAGAGTGCAAAATAAACAAATTTTGCTGTACTAACATTTGTTGAGTTTCTAATTAATCTAATTGAAAAGCAGGCAGAATTTAATTTTTTTCCCACTAGAACGTTATATGTTTATTCCAGTTAAGGATTCATCCATGAAAATCCCCAGGAATTCGATGTCCTGTACCCTAGGATTGTGTGGGGGGAACATTGCCATTAATTTTATTGATAGTTCATGAATTTGTTCTAAGGATCTTGATTTTTGTGAAGAGCTAAAGTTAATTAATTTAGTTTTTGAGGAATTGAGATTAATTTATTACTCAAAACCCAATTTATGCATGTAGTTTTTTCTTTTGTTGCTTTTAATATTAATTCATCCCTTGAAGGTTGCATGAATTATAGAGGAAGCGTCGTCTGCAAAAAGTTCAATGTCATCTATACAAAAAGAAGATCGTTAATAAAAATATTGAAGAAAAGTGGACCTACTATGGATCCTTGAGGAACACCACATGTGTTTAGTAGTCTCTGAGATATTGTTTTTATTTCATTGCCCTTTGTGTCGTATGTTATTAGTTCTACATATTGGTATCTATTACTCGCTACTCCCCGAATACCGTAATAATGAAGTTTGTCTAGAAGAATTTCATGATCAATACAATCAAAAGCTTTGGATAAGTCGTAAAAAACTCCTATGGTTTGATCTTTTTCTTCTAGAGCATTTACAAGTTTTACCAGAAACCTATTTATTGTGGTACAGGTTGATTTGTTTTTCCTAAACCCACTTTGATTGTCTGAAAAAAGTTGTTTTCCCTCAAAAAAATTTAAAATTCTATTATGAATAAGTTTTTCCAAAATCTTTGAAAACACTGGAAGGAGGGAAATGGGTCTATAGTTGTCCATTTTGGTATGATCACCTTTTTTATAAAATGGGATTATTTTCGCAATTTTAAGTTTATCAGGAAAAATTCCAGAAGACATGCATTCATTAAAAATTATTTTTAGAGGTTCTGCTATGAACGGAATGCATTTTTTTACCAGGACCATTGGTATTTCATCATAACCACTAGACATTTTATTTTTAAGGGATTTAACAATTTGTAAAATTTCATTTTCATTTGTCTCTTCTATGAATAATGATCCTAATGGACTCTTCTGAGTTTTATTGAACGAGTGAGCGCAGTGAACGTAGTGATTTCCATTCGACTTAAACGGCCCTTATTGTTTTTCTGCGTGCGTGCGTGTGTGTGTGTGTACGTTGAAAATCAGCCGAATCGCTGAACAGATTGCGCTGAAATTTTAAACAGACATCCGGTACGAGTTTATTGAGAACTGCTAACAAAATCAGCAAGATTCATTGCGATTTAAACCTACAAGAAATGATAAACTGAAAAATAGACTTCCAATGTTTAGAAATTATTTTAACGACAATGTTTTAGATTTTGAAAAGATATTTTTTGTTTGTTTTTCGCCTGGCCGTGAAATGCCGTGCCCATGCAAGGTCAGTCGAATGTTGGACGTCAAGGTACCCCCAAATTCCGCTCGTAGATTGAGTAAACCTTGCAATATTTTCACGTATTTCGTACTGGCTATGTTTACCATAGTAGGCCCTATTGCCACAGATGATGGACTACACTGCGTTATATGCATTTCAAAACAAGTTTAATTATTTTGAAATACAATCTAGAAATTACAAAATCTTTCCCGACCAGGGGATTGAACCCACGTCTCCCACATTTCGGCTACAAGGGCGCTTTAGCCAGCTAGACTAGGGAAACGCCAAAGTCGTAGTTAGACGAGTGAGCGAGTCATGTGGTGAGTACCCGGGAACATTTGCATTTAAGTTTGATAATTATATTCGTATAAATAATAGGGTATTGATGGAAATCACTGTGCCGGAGGTTGCTGTTGTTGGCAGTCTTCAACTGAATATTCCGTGTGACTGCCGGGTCTTGCTTAATGGTAGATTGTTGGTCCGGGAGTTGTGTAAAAGTTTAGGCCATAGTTTAGGCCAAAATGCTCCACTATAGCCTACGATAGGCTAGGGAGGCCTAAGGTAAGGGGAAGAAAAGAAATGTTACCGGGTACTCAACACATGGCTCACTCACTCGTTTAACAACGACTTTGGCGTTTCCCTAGTTAAGATGGTCTTTATATGTTTCTTTTTGGAGTTTCAGGTCTATGTCTTTGGTAATTTTACTTGCTATGCTAGTAAAGTACTCGACAAAGCATTGCGCTATGATTTTTGGTTTGTTGGTAATAATACCTTCCGGCGTTTCTATTTTAATGTTAGAATTTGTCTTGGGTGGTGGTTTGCGATTCAATTGATTATTTACTATATCCCATACCGTTTTTGATCTGTTTTCACTGTGTTTTATTTGATATTCATAGTATTTAATTTTAGCTAGATTCAATATTTTTTTATAAATGGTTTTATATTTTTTGTAATATATTTTAATAAATATGCTGTTATAAAAATGTAATGTCATTTGATAGAGGATTTTTAGATTATGTCGAGATATTGTTAGACCCTGTGTTATCCAGGAACATTTAGTATTTGCTTTATGTTTTACAGTGATTTTTCTTAAAGGAAAGTACTTTTGAAATAGCTTGTTGAATTTATTTATAAATAAGTCATACATAACATTTACGGAACTCGATGTTATTTCATCTTCCCAGCTAACCATTGCAAGTTGTTCGTTGAAGATGCTTATAGTTGGGTCTTTGAAAATTCGTTTATATTTAATTATTTTTTGGGGGTTGTTTAATTCACATTTTATTGTGATTAGTTGTGCTGCGTGATCTGAGATTCCACTAGCTATAACCTTTGTATCATATTTTAGGTGTGTGTTTGTAAATATATTGTCTATTTGTGATGCTGTGTTGTAATGACTATCAAATCTAGTTGGGGTAGTTATTGTTGACTTGAGTTCAAATGAATCTAACATATTCATTAGCTTATCCTTTTTAGAAGAGTCTTTGAGGAAGTCTATATTGAAATCCCCTAATATAACTACATCTTTGTTTTCTTTAACTATTTGTATTAGCATGGTCTCAAGTGTTTCTAGGAAGATATTGATGTTTCCATCTGGCGTGCGATACAGTGTAACGATTATTATATTTTTTAAATTGTTTTTAAGTTTTAATTCTATTCCAGTTATTTCTATGTCTTTTTGACACCTTAATGTTGATATATTATTTTTTACTTTTACATCCTGCAATTTATCTCGATTTACAAATATTGCAACTCCCCCATGTCCTAGGATAGACCTACTGTATGCCGAGACTACGATGAATTTTTCTAAGTTTACCTGGCAAATATCATTTTCTTTTTGCCAGTGTTCAGTTACACATATAATATCCACTTCCACCAATCCGGTTTCTTCTACTTCATATACTAATGCTTCTAGATCTGTTATTTGTTTGTAATGCACTGCACGTTTTGGTGTAGAATGTTTATGTTGTTTCTAACTGCCTTTTTCCCAGGTATAGGTATGGGTTTGTGTGTCTGAATATTGGTAGTTGAGGATTTTTTTGATTGTGGGTGTAGATCTCGGTGGTTGTGTAGGCCTAGACATTTTGGTATATTTAATGAAATTGTTTGTTTATCATTTAAATTGGGCAATTGACTTGTTTCTATTTTGGGATTGAAAATCCGAGGCATGCTTGAGTTAGTGAGCTGTTGGGCACTGTTTATAATATGTTTAGTGAGGCCACTGTTCAGGGAGAAATTTTGTGATTTATTTGATTTGATAGAATTTGTATCTGATAAGTTTAGATCGTTTGTTTCTATGGTCTGGGTCTTGATTTTGGTTGGGTGGGGATCCGAAAAGGAATGCATTTAGGCCTATGCAATGATTTTGTTGTTCTATTTGGTTGCATACGGATAGGCTGATGGCTTCTATACTTAGCAACTCTGCTGTTTGGAGCAACTCTTGATTGTTCTTCTCCTCCTTTTGTGGTGATTATAGGCCTGCCAGTACCTACCAATCATTTGCCCAGTGTAACATTTTAAGCTTATCTAATTAAATGGTATGCTATAGTCTAGCTAACCTAATTTACCTAGCATGGGTGTTTGAGTTGCATATCCATATCAAACTAGGTCTAGGCCTACCTTCCATCCAATGAACAAACAAAATGTTTTAAAAGTAGAAACAACAAAACAACAAATTCAGCAGTCACTCTCTTGAAGGTATGCTGTTGGATCCTATCCCACACCTAATATATTTACCGTAGAAAAGATGGTGTACCAGGGTAATAAATTGTTTTGTAAATGTAATTTTTTAATCATCACAGGACCTCGAAGTCTAGTCTGAGCTGTTATATGTCAACCTAGGAGTGTCATGGAGTTAGCAACCTAAAACCTTCCTAAGTTGGGTTATAATCAGCCTGAAATAAAATAAAACATAATAATTAACGGCATTGTGATCTTGTGAGCAAAAATAATTTTTGTAGCAGGTTAAAAAAAAGTGACCAGACGTCCCGGTTTTCTCACGACAGTCGTGGTTTTCCGGTACCTGTCCCAGTGTCGGAGAGACACCACTCGGGACGCGTAATTGTCCCGGTTTCCCACATAGGACGGTTTTTATTTAAGGAGGCCTGACATGGAGGTCAATTTTAATATAGTTTTCTATACACTATTTAACAGCAACATGTGGCAACATATAAGCTGTCAGAGAGCATGGTACCTGTGCGCTCGCCTTTAAGTCAACTAACGTGTGACCAATGGTAATCGACCATGTAGGCCTAGTTTGTGTGCGTCATTTTGTTTTGTCGTCATGTCGCTCAGCATACGAGCTCAACCTAAAACCAAGAAGCCCTTGTAGCTCAACCTGTGCCCTGCTGTAGCGTGCCCAATCACATCCCGATCATCCAATTCACTCCACACACAACTTCACTCCCTCCCCTACCACCCTACGTGATTATCATACTTTTTAAGGTTGCTAGGCCCTATAGGCCCTACCTGACTATAGGCCCTACTACTGTAATATATTCCAAGGTTATGAACTGATAGAATGCCAATCAGCTAGAGTATATTGGTGTGAGATAGGATTCAACAGCTTAGCCTACCTAGGCCCCTTCCTTCGAAAAGTGATGGTGTTAAGTGGTGGCTGCTGAATTTGCTGTTTGCTGCTACGCTGTTTGCTCAATAAAATAATAAAATAATAAAATATTATGAAATAATATACAATATATTTTATTTTTAAAGAATCATAGGGGAGCAATCGCGCCACTGCCCCGCCACTGTTTTTTTGTGCAGTGATAAACTGTAAATTGGTTAGGCTATCATAATTCTCGATCAAAGCTTAGGTGGGAGGGGCCCGGAGGGCCGCCTATTGCCAAAGTCAAAAACTTTTGCAAATTTGCAGTTCTGTGAAAGGCCTAAAAACAGGTTTAAAAATCTAAAATTAGATAAAGATGTCATAGTGATAGTCTAATTGGCTTAAAAATAAACATTATAGCATCATAGGGTCAAATGGGGGGGGGGTCGCTCTCCCCCTGTATCGGCCCCTGGTTAGATAGGCCTACATACTCAACAAGATTTCGAACTGTTTTATTTTGGTTGTCTTCTGAGGCCGCCATTTTCTAACAAGAATGAGATCGAGTGTGGTCATTTCGTTAGGTTTGATTCTCATTCTCGATTGGGACCTTTCGTACGGGAGATAGCAGGGGTAGACTGGCAAGAAATACCGGAATTCGATCCCCTAATAGGGTTAATTTGTAATCTATGTTTTATTTAAATGAGACGAATAGTTAGGGTCACAAAATTCCACGGCACTGTCCTAAAATCGCGTTTTAGGCCATAAAAGCTAAAATATCAACCCACAAAAATAATTTAGGTGAGCCTACTCCGGCGGCTGGGGTTTCACCCCCGGCCCGGGTTGAACCGCGCCATCTACTTTTGCACTTGTGTCGGGTCTAATGCTGGAGGCTGCGCACGCCTATGGACGTCACTGGTGATCAATGACGTCAAATCGAGAATGAGAATAAGAACTAGGCCTAGGGCTAGCCATGTTTTTTAAGCTTTAAGCCTTCAGACAGGTCCTCAACATAACTGTTAGGCCTAGAGCTAGACCCATGGTGCTTGCCTAGACCTAAGCATATATTGTAGGAAGTGGCTATTTAACCGTAGCTACGGGAAAATTACGATTCTCAATTCGTCCGTAGCATGAACGAAGATCAGCGGAAATAATCGAAGGTATCCGAATCGTCCGCGGGATACCACGTAACTAGGCCAATAGCTTGAAATATCACAGTGCATTGTGGCAGAGTGGTAGCGCGTCCGAATTCTATGCGAGAGGTCGGCGGTTCAAATTTTCATTTGGTCGTTTTTTTTTTACCATTCTATTTGGGTCCATGTTTTTTCTGCAAATGATTTCACTACATTCGGCCCCGTCGCAAACACAATTCTAGATGATAAAAGCGTTTAAAAAGTGCTGCGTCGCGCTAGCCTAGTTCTAGGATACAATCGATAAGAGCGCACCCGAAATCCTTTCCGTTAAAAACGAGTTTAGATTTAAAATAGCAACGTTAAAGGTTTGGTAAGTAGAGTATTTTATTAAAAAACGAGTTAAGATTTAAAATAGCAACGTTAAAGGTTTGGTAAGTAGAGTATTTTATTGAAAAGGTTGGTAGGCCTACTAAGTAAATGTCATAATAAACATGGCGCGCCGGCAACAGTGAAATGGTAGTGTTTGTGTTCAATCTTTATTAATTATAACATAATTCGTATATTTTCAGAGTGGTTATTATTGAATTAACGTAATTTACTTCCCGTTCCTACGGTTAAATTAGTAGGCCTAATTTTTCCGTATCCACAGTTCGAGTGCCTTCGGTGTTTTCCGCCGATTTTCGTTCATGCTAGGACGAATTGAGAAACTAATTTTCCGTAGTACGGTCGAATAGTCAGCGTATATTGTATAGGCTAGCGGCACTTTTGCACTTGGGGGCCCCAAAGTTTTTTTTTCAATGAAGACATGGGCCCTACACACCCGAAACCTTTTCCGTTACAAAACTATTTTTCGTTGGTTAGCCGAATTCCGCGGGCTACAGTGCCCCCGGCTATTTCTAGGATATTTCAAAAAGAGCGCCCCCCGAAACCCTTTCCGTTAGTTTTTTTTTAAAAATTGGGATCCCAAGTACAGAATACCGGCTGGGCCTCCCTGGGGTAGCCCTAGGTACATGCAGCCTATAGACCCAGTTCGAACTAGAGAGGGGCAAGGCCTGAGCCTACCTCAAACTGTAGGCATTTTATGGCTAGGCTAGGGTATGGGCCCAATTGTCCCTGGAAGAAGTAGAGAAGAAATAAACTAAAATTTCAATTGCCTAAAACACCTGTCACCCTTTTGTAAAGGGCCCCCTGGCCGGGTGGGCTATGAAAACCCTCTGTCAAAGTTAAGGTGGGCCCTGGGCCTAGCTATATACTGTATAATAATGAGGTAATAGTTTCGAGCGAAGCTAGGCGATTCCTGGGGTTTAGCCTCAAAAGGGCCCTATTTGTGGGTAAAAAAGAACAACGCAATGAGGGGGCGTCTTAATTTAAATTATATTTTATTGGGCTACCCCCAGGCCTGGGCCCCTAGTGGTTGGGCCAATTATTTATGTTAGCCAGTTTTTCCTTTTTTGCTAATTTTTTTTTTGATCTTTAAAAAAACAAACCTCTCATTGTATTTAAACGACAGAAAAAAATTTTAAAAGCAGCAATATCACATCGAGGCCTGGGCCCAAAATACGCGAACGCTACCTACAGCAAAAATACGGTGCCATGCACCACAGCCTGCTAATCGAATTATGGCGCGGCCCCAGAGAGCCTTTATAACCCCGCAATTATTTAAATGTTTTTTTAAACAGATTTTGGGTACTTTTTCGGAGGTACCCCCAACTTTAAAACACTCCCCAACATGGCGGACAGTAAAACCCTTTTTCACTAAAAACCCCCCTACAAAACCTTTACGTTGCTAATTTAAAATAAAACACTTTCAAAGGAAAGACTTTTTTTGAAATAGCGACGTTGAAGGTGAATTTTTCAAGGGAAAAAAAAAAAGTTTTTAAAAAGTTGGGGCATCCCATCCAAAAGAGTACCGTTTTTGTTAATAAAATTTTTTTCCCGGGTTGGAAAAAATAAGAAGGGATAACAAATCACAAAAAGAGAATCCCCGACCCCGGGTAGGCGATTTGGGGACTTAATGATTTTGTGCTGGGTGCAAGGGCAGACTCTTTTTTAAGTGCCGTCCGACCATGAGCTCAGTGCGTGGTCCGACCTCCCTCACAAAAGAGAGGGCCCCTGCGGTCTATCGCCCCTTCAGTCTAGCAGTCATAAGTGTGAAGTTACATTCCAAAGTAAAATGTGCAATATTTGTACAAAGGTCAAGGAATGTCCGGGAAACCCTCCAGGTTTCTAACAGCCATGTATGCTTTGGTGTGTGTGTGGAAATCTGACATAAGAATAGACTAAAATTTTTGACTTTTTTAAAATTTGGGGAGGGGAGACGTTATCGAACATTTCCCTATTTGAAATTTATTTGGGTACTGTGCCTTTATTTTTTGTCCCCTTTAGATATAAAGAAAAAAACATATTATTATAATCTTTTCGTTAATTTTTTAGGAAAATTCGTGTATAGTTTATCGATACATTTTTAAATCAAATTAATTTTAAAGAAAAAATTGACTTTACCGACCCAATTTATTTGTCGGAGTAAAACCCTCGAAAATTTAAAATCTTCTATGCCATAGTTTAGTCTTTTATGCTTTAAAGCGTAGTTTTTGAACCACAAATAAATTTAGTTAACCCAACTTTTTTAGAAAGTGGAATCATAGAACAAAAATGAAATTTATTTGGACGTTCTAAAAACATAAAAGTTTAATAAAAGTTTGAAAGTAGCACGATAGTTCACTCACCTGCTTTTTAGGGGCATTTTATGACGAAAATTTTTTTTTTAAAACTTATAAAAAAATAAAAATGGTAAATAGGAAGTTTCAGGCAAGTTTTTCTGTAGGTTCACCCTGAATTCATGATTGGCAATAAGCAGTGATAACTGAGATTTAGTCCCCAAATTTATGATTTTTAAATTTTAATTAACAAAAGAAAAATTTTTTTCTTAAAACAAAGACTTTTATTTTCACGTGTAAATGAACAGTTTTTTTTGTTTGGATGAGCATAGCGAGGTAGCCGCGAAGCGAAGATTCCCTTTCACTACCACGGAGAAAAAATCCCGGGTTTTTTTTTTTTTTTCTTTTTTTTTTTTTTGTATTTTTGTGTGTTTTTTAAACGATTCCCGGGTAAACCGATATCCCATTTCGATGAAATTTACAGGGCCTTTGAAATCTCGAAAATTGAAAATGTCACGTTTTTTAGCGCAATCGGGGGAAAATTTTTTCGTAAAAAACACAATTTTTTGATTTTTTTGATTTTAAAAAATTTTTTCGACTTTTAAAAACCCATAACATGCTTTTTTCCCATTGTAAATTTTTCAAAACCTTAATTTTTTTATTAAGAATTCGTGGAAATTGGCGTAACAAAAAAATTTTTTCATGAAAATCGTAATTTTTCGAGTTTTTCTTTTTTTTAAAAAATCTTTTACTCATAACCTACTACAGCTTTTTCCATGTAAGATTTTTTTACAGAACCTTAATTTCATGAAAATTAATATTGTGTTAAATTTTAGACAAACGAATAATTTTTCTTTTGAAAAATTTCAAATTTTTCGATTTTTTCCTTTTAAAAATTAATTAATTAAAAAAAATTTAAATTAATTTTTTATTTAATTTTTAAATTTAATTAAAAAAATTAAGTTTTTTTTTAATAAAAAAAAATCTGACTAAGTTATGTTTTTTAAGAACAACAGAAAATCCGCGTAACACATGGGAGCTCAATGCACCCAAAACCCACCAACAACGCGCGGGGCTTTCGTTTTTCCCAGTGATAATTTTTTGGACAAAGCCCAAAACGTACTGGGTTTTTCAACGATTGCTTGATTCGACCCCCTTATCTTGCGTTTTAAAATTTGGCAGGTATAAAAAAAATAAGCAAAAATAAAAATAATAAAAGCAAAAAAATCAAAAACTACAGTACAAAGGGATTTCAAAATGGAAGTAAATAGAGTTTTTTTTAAAGTGCAAAAAAACAATAAAAAATTGGTACTTTGACGGTGTTAAAATTTTTATTCCCTTTGTACTTTTTTTCGATTTTTGTGAAATCGAAAGCAGTAAGCACAACATGAATAATAATAGTAGGTAGGTTGTTGGTGGTTATTCTAATTAGTTTTATCTTCTGACCCGGGCATTACATAATTTATGTCTGATTTACATTTTTGTATTTAGTTCTGATAATTTTATATTTTTATAAATAAATAAATCATTTATTTTAGTCTACCCACCCCGTCTATAGGTAGGCCAAGATTTTCAATAGGGGCAGTAAACCCCAAACGATCAAGACCAAACAACCGTAGTCCCCGACGCAACGACGAGTGAGCGATAACCAACCAAAGATCAATATTTTTTGTAGAAAGTAGAATCAGTGGTAGGACAGTGCGAAACCCCCCGGATCAACGCCCAATCAACAAAAGGCCCATTCGAACTTAAATTATATGTCCTCGTTTCTAGGGCGGCTCCCAAAATCACGGTTTATAAAAATTTGACAAGAACTGATGGACTTAAGTCCAAATCAGAAGTTAAAAAATTCTTACTTTAGCGGGAAAAGAACCCAGCTGGACCTTCTGCATTGGAAGCAGAGACGCTTACCACAATAATTGACATATCGGGGTGATTGGGAAGGTATTTTTGAGTCGGGACGGGAACGTGGAAACTTTTGAGACAAAATCCCTTTATATTTCTCCACTCTTCATCTTTTATATGCCCACAAATGGCGTTCTTTCTTCAAAGACAACCTAGATAATTACAGGCCGTTCCTTTCTGCCTTTTGTAATGGCGGTTGCATGCACTATCTCGTATTGAGTGTGTGATACAGGTCTCGCACAGTCGACTCGTTGAACAATAAAGTGACCGAGGATTGATTATTTAACGGAAATAATCACTGATCATTTTAACAAAAATAAATGCGAGGTCCCTTAATGTTTGTGGTAATGACTTTTACAGTATTTACTATTTATTAATTTAATTAATAATAATTACATCACCAAACTTCAGCCATTTCCATGGTTTTATTCTTCATGCCACTTTCACAGGCAGGTAGGTAATTTACTTCCGTGCTTCTCTGAACACATTTCGAAATAACATATTATGGTGTTTGAGAATAACTTACACGTTAGTTATTGATTTGATTGATTGGATATTGCTTAACGTCTCATATTTATGCAACTTGGCTAATCGAGACGAAGGGAGGGACATAAGGGATGACGCGGGGGGACAAGGGGTGGACGGCCGTATGGGGGAGGGCAGGGGTTCCCCCGCGTCGTGGTCGTCTCCGTCTGTGTTGTCATTGTCGTCGCCGTCGGGGAGGTAGTCAAAGGGAAGGGGATTCCCCGACGACGACCCAGAGCTCGCCATTAGTTTCAAGGAGAAAAACTCCCCAAATCACGGGCCAAACCACGAGAAGGTTGCGAGTTGGAAATTTGATGGCTCATTAGTTATTGCGATTGCGACTGAATGATCATCCACTTCTGACCATTCTTGTGCTGTAACATGCTGTAGTAGGGCGAGGATGAGGAAGGGGTGTGTAAACTGTGTTGAGTACAAAAAAACATTTGCATTTAAGTTGATTGATTAGATTAGACGAGTGCAGAGCGCAGTGAACGAAGTCTACAACACAAATCAAACGGCACAAGATCTATGATTTTGTGAGTGATGAGTGACATCGCTGCAGAACGGCTAGACTAGGAAAAGGCCAAAAGTCGTTGTCAGACGAGTGAGCGAGTCACGAGTTGAGTAACCCGGGAACATATTTTGCATTTAAGTTGATTGATATATAAGGTTTAAATGATAGGGTTTTGAGTTTGTTTGGTGTAAGGGGGCGTTAACTGTAAGGCCATTGCGTCTCTTTAGCCTATATGATAGGCTAAGGAGGAAATGCCAGCCTTAGGTAGTGGGAGGTAAGGGAATGTTACCGAGTACCCAACACATGACTCGCTTTCACGTCTAACAATTTACTTTGGCGTTTCCTTGTAATGTAGCTACCTTTGTAGAGAAAGTGGAGTGTATTCAATGTCAAAGACTTTAAAGCAAATTAATAAACAAATGCAAGATGGTGTTTCGTTTTCCTATTGTCATCATGTCATGTTTGACGTAAACTGAAATGAAAATCTTCCAGTTGAATGGTAGCAACGCAAGATGAGGAATGTGAAAATATACCCAGAGAATATGTCAAGTTACCACGCCCACTTGAAGGATAAGATGGGCGGGGTGTCGGCCGAATATCAGGTAGGTTCCTAGAGGTTCTTGGGGAAGGATACAATGTACGGGGTGGCGGCCGAATATAAGGTGGGTTCCTAGGGGTTCTTCAGGAAGGATACAATGTGCGAAGTGCCAGCCGAATATCTGGTGGGTTCAGGGAACTAGCTACAAGCACTCAGCTTAATTGTCACTTCATAGCCTATAGGCCTATAGACGACGACGTCTGCGAGAGCAGTGTGTTGGTGTAGGAGGAGACGCAGCTCGGCTACAACCTCGATCGTGGTGAAGCCGCGGTCCGGCTGCTGTGCTTATATGACTGTACTTATTGGCTGCATTCCGTTATATCATACAAGGGGAGCATCTACAAAGAGAAGATAGTTACAAATATCTTGGTGTACAATGGAAAAGGGGTTGAATTGGGATTGCCATGTTAATGAGGTAGTTAAAAAGGGGCATAGAGTACTTAGTTTTGTAACAAGGGTGACAGTGGGAGTTGCAAAAGGGGTGAGAAACCATATGTATAAAACATTAGTGAGACCTGTGATGGAGTATTCAGGATCAATTTGGGATCCGTACAGAGTTGGAGAGAAAGATGAAATCGAGAAGATGCAGAAGAAGGCGGCCAGGTGGGTTATGGGGAAAGGATTGAGATGGAGAGAATTCAAAGATGAAAGAGGGCTGGTGATAAGGGAATATGAAAGTTCTGGAGAATTGGTGAAAAAGTTGAAATGACAGACTCTGGAATGTAGGAGGAAAGAAGACAGATTGGCAAAATTCTATAGAATTAGCAGCTGGGATTTGAAGGATGGGATGAAATTGGTAAAGGTGTGACTGTGAGACAAGGGTTATATTTGGGTAAGAATGATCATAGCTGGAAATGTGAAAGGGTTGGGTTTAAAACTGATGTGGGAAAGAATTCCTTTTTGGGTAGAACAATAGTAGACTGGAACGGTTTACAAGGGGATGTGGTCGGGGAGAAAGATTTATATAGATTTAAATTAAGTTTAAGGGAGGGATAATAGG
Source organism: Sweltsa coloradensis (assembly GCA_024449915.1). NCBI lineage: Eukaryota > Metazoa > Arthropoda > Insecta > Plecoptera > Chloroperlidae > Sweltsa > Sweltsa coloradensis. Next base: position 6,630 of record JAMZAV010008646.1, on the reverse strand, counting down.
GAGAGAAATTCTGCCACCGAGTGGAAACTCAATTGCAGAAAAACAGTAAATAAACTAAACTTAACTAACTGCTGGAAGTACTGAACCAGTAAGCCAGCTTTACTGGACCCGTTCCGTTAACAGCTGTCAGCAGTGTGCTAAGCGTCCCGTAAATTGCTGGCCCAGCGCCTTCAGTTTACTGGAAGTGCTGGAGGTTTTTCGCCCAGTATTCGTCAGTAAAGCTGGCTGCTGGTTCAGTACTTCCAGCAGTTAACTGAACGCAACCATTGTAACTAACTGCAAAGCACACGACTTGTCATCTCAGAGCCTGGACTACGACGTCTGCGAGAACAGTCTCCTGGTAAAGGAGGAGGAGCAGCACGGCTACAACCTCGTGGTGAAGAAGAGGCTGCTACGGCTGCTGTGCTTCGCGCTCATTGGCGTCGTGACCGCCATCTTGGGATTCTTTGTCGAGATCGCTTCCGAAATCATCTCGAGGGAGAAATTTGCCTTGGTTGGGAAATGTATCCTTTCAAATTGGTTTTTATAAATTAATTAAATTATAGACTGGGATTTCGTAGAATCATATTAAAATATTGTTTGATTTTTTTATAGGACTTTAAATTCAACAGGCCTTTGTGTAAAATCGTTTTTGCAAGCCTGACACGATGCACAAAATGTAAAGAGATCAAATTAGGGCAAGCCTCACACTAGGCCTACGCAATGGAATTTTAACATTGTATACACTTACCGTAAGAAAAACATTTCTTTTGGAGATTTTTTAAAAGATTTTAGAATTGTTTTTTATTGGAAATCAATTCAGAAATTACAAAATCAATGTCAGCAAGGTATCAAATCCTGGTCTTTCAATTGCCGGTCGGCTTCTTTACCCCTAAGCTTTTGGTGCATTGTGGATTTGAATTGATTGGAACAGTACTGCAACGATAAATTTGGTTATTTCTGGATTGGTTTCCATACAATCAATTGCACTTATCACAGGAGTGTTTCCCGATTAATGAAATTGAGAAATAAACCCTCGCTCATAGCAGCGTTGGGTAGTAACATTTTAATTAATCTTGTTTAGATGGTCAGTTCAAAGGCAGCAGAATCGTTGCAGTATTGTTCCAATCTATTCAGATCCACAATGCACCGGTAGCTAGGCCTACTATAGCTTAGGGGTAAGGCACCCGACCGGCAATTGGGAGACCGGGGTTTGATACCCAGCTGGGCTGGATTTTTTAATTTCTGGATTGATTTCCATAAAATCTTTTAGAATTAATTAAAGAATTTGTAAATAGTTTTTTAAATAGTAACAAGTCCATAAACAGGCCTAACTGGAACATTTATTAATTTTCAAATAGTGATCCTAGTAGGCCTGGATGCAACCTACATTTCAGCGGATCGTATGTATTTAAGTACCGGCATGTCATTGTTAATCTCCTAACATAACATAGATACAATTTATATTTTATTAAATGTCAATGGTGAGATTTGTTTGTTTTTTCGCCTTTATTAAACGAGTGAGCGCAGCGAACGAAGTGGTACAATGCCACTTTTTTGGCTCTCGTTGTGACAATGTCTGTCGTCTGTAAAATGTTTGTTCGATGCCTTACGGCAAAACGGCCAAAAAGATTGAGCTGAAATTTTAAACAGACATCCGTGACCAGTGTACTTAGAACTGCTATTTAAATCAGCTAGATCCATTGTGATTTAAACATACAAGAAATAATAAATTGAAAAATAGTCTACAAATGTGTAGGAATTATTTTAACAACAATGGTTTTGTTTTTGAAAACATACTTTTTGTTTGTTATTTTTCAGGCTGTGCAAAATAACAAGCGGTGACCAAGGTGTATCGAATCTTGCACGCCAAGGTTTCCCCAATTAATAGAGCTGGGAGATTGAATAAACCTTGCAATCTTTACACGTATTTCGTACTGGCTATGTTTTCCATTGTATTGTCCCAGATGAAAGACTATACTGCGTAATATGCATTTCAAAACATGTTTTTATAATTTTTAAAAATACAATCCAGAAATAACAACATTTTTCCCGACCAGGGGATTGAACCCAGGTCTCCCACATTTCGGGTATAAGGGCGCCTTAGCCAACTAGACTAGGAAAACGCCAAAGTCGTTGTTAGACGAGTGAGCGAGTCATGTGTTGAGTACCCGGGAACATTTGCATTTAAGTTGATTGATAAGGTATGCATAATAGCTGATAGGGTTTTGGCTTAGTATAAGGGCGCGTCAACTGTAAGGCCATAATGCGCCACTCTAGCCTATGATAGGCTAGGGAGTCCAAAGGTAGGAGGAGGAAAGGGAACGTTACCGGGTACTCAACACATGGCTCACTCACTCGTTTAACAACGACTTTGGTGTTTCCCTAGTATTTTGTATGTTTTATATTTCTTACTTCATTATTATTGTGTAGGCCCTACTATAATTTTATGTAAATTTGCTGGTTAGGTCTAAGAGGAAGAACCATCTTCTTTATTGTATAGACCCCACTATTATCATATTTAGATTTGCAGGTTAAGGGAGGACACAGGTGAAAATTCCAAATTCTATGCCTTTAATGCAATGTTCATGAAACTTTGGGGATAGGTAGAAAACAACAAAACAAATTGAAAATATACCAAACCATTTTCCCAATTTTCAACTTTTCAACCCCTAAAAAACCCTAAAAACCGTCAATGCTAGGGAAACATGTCATTTATATACCCTTCAACATAGAAGTCTCAAATTAATTTTAAAATCTTCTATTGGCTCTGCATTACAAACTTGTGTATGGGTTTTATGTTTTAACCTATATATTTTGATTGGCACATCATCAAAATAAATATATAATATATGATAAATAATCTTACGAATTATTTTCCCATGGGAGTAAATATTAATTAATCTAAAATTTGATTCCACAGTTTGTAGGTAAATGTACTATGAGCCACCATAAAAAAAATCAGCTCATTTGGTCAAATGGTTTAGGAAATATTTGTTTCCCAAATATGTAATGCGTAGTTTAAAAAGATCGGAGATAATGAACAATGAACGAAATTACATGAACATATTATAATATGTACTATTTATATTAAACTAATTAATAATAATAAATATATTTTATAAAAAATATATTACATATTTTATAATATATTATGTATAACAAACTACGTGAAACCATAAATAAATATATATATTGTACATACAATATATATATACGTTTAAAAAAACTTCTTAATTAAAAAAGCTTAATTTTTTTTTTACTTGTTAGAATTATATAAAGCATAAAACTTTTTTATTTTATGTAACTATTTCGTTTATTCGCGCCTTTTTCACCTGTGTCCTCCCTTAAGTCTAGGAGGACGAATAATCTTACAAACCTCGCCATTGTTGAAGTTGTTTTCATATACGACTCTGAAACAAAATAAAGCTATTTATTTAGTAGTATGAAATAAAATAAAAATAATTGTACCAAATCGGAGCGAACAAAGACAATGATCCCAAAGGCATTAGACATAAAAGTATAAACTTTCCTTAGCACTCCCGACAGACATCGACAGCTGCGTTAAGGAAAATTGCCTTTATATTCCATTCTTAATCTGGGCAGCTATTAACACCCTACTAGTTGTTATTGGATCGATTTTGGTCACATATGTTGAGGTAAGTTATAAGATTGGCCTACGTTTAAATATTGCAAATATCAGTGTTTCCAACTAGATGCAAACAAACGTTTTAAACAGCATACAAACGTGAGATTCATAATATAGGTACCGGTACAATTAATGAATATCAAAGTATAGCAACACACTCCAGCAAATGTACCACCCATTTAAATCAAGATCTTATTGATTTAAATAAAAATGTATTTACTAAATATTTGTCTCCTATGATATATAAATATGGCCCGGGATGTCATATTATGAATTCACGAATAGATACGGGGTATATTTTGATGTCGATTTTTCAAGGAAAAGCAATGTGATATCTGTGCTCATCTAAGTTGGTAGTCATTTGGTCTGGTAGTAGTTTTTCTGACAATGGTAGGGCCTATCAACTGTGTAACATGAAATATGTGTGAATGGATTGTAACATTTTAGTTATCAATAGAAATGAGTTGAATAGATAAAATCTGATTTTTCTTTGCATGTAAGGCAAATATTAATCAAAACAATTTACAATTTATACATAAACCACTTAAGGGCACCAGGATGTGGCTATACCAGCAATGTTAAATTAATCAACTTTGATGTACCTTTTCTCAAGAATGGCTATCGCGAGTAAAATAATTTTTGGAGGTAACTGATACATCATTCTTTTGCAAATTGAGTGTAAAACATTTCGAGTTTTAAAAAATATGGACCGCAAAAAAATCATGGAATGATAACATAAATTTATCCACATTTTTACATGCTTCGTAATTATTATTAATTATTGAAAAAAAGATATTTGAAATATGTCCATTCAAATGCTGTTCTATACCTGTGCCAACATGTCCTGAAAACTTTCTGTCAAGTCAATCTTGAGAAAAGGTACATTGGATAGAGAAAACATAAGTTATGAGATAAATAAAGTCAACGTAGGCCTAGGCTTAGTGATGGGAATTTTCATAAAATATTTCATGAAAAATTTTCAAACAGTTGAAATTTTTTCAAAAATTATAAAATTGTTTATTCTTTGTTTAGGTATAGGCTTCGTAGATAGTATGGCAAAAAAATAGTTTCACATGCCTACTCCAACCCCTAACATAAAATATGTTTCTTTCTACAAATTAGATAGCACCTATATAAAAAATAAATAACTTTTTAATAAAACAAATTACACCCACATAATCATGAAACTTGAAGGAACTCACTTAACTGAACCATTCAAATGTAAAAGTCAGATTTCAGCATATTGTCACGTCCGGGTGCCCTTAATCACACATAATATTTTGTCTTTGTGACTATGACGACAATGCATTTACATTTGGCAAAGATATTGTCAAACTGTCAAAATTTACCATATTTATTTTGTTTGTTTATGTTTCTTGTCTATGGTTGAGGTCATGCAGTGTTGCCACGTTTTCAAATCATTTCTACTTGTATTGAAATATTTTGTAACTTTGGTCTACAATATCTCGGCAATAAGTTCGGTGATGTGACTTTTTTTAAAGATTATTAAGATTGTGGAACAAACAATGTTATAAAATGATTTTTGATTGTTTTAAATTTATTTTGGATGTACTGCAGCTAATGTGGTGTTCAAAATTGTGTTTTGTGCCCTTACAATGGTAGAAGATAGGAAATACCTTATATTTCAATCGTCAATATCTCGTAAAGTAATTCTGTGACATGAGTTTTTTATTGACTATTATTATCAAGCACACTTCAAATAATAATCAAGTGTGAATTTGGGATCATTTTAGTTTATGTTAATTAAGTTATGATGAAGAGACTTTAAGATGGAATAGGACACATTTGGGTGTTGGCACATAGCTATTCGCTCGGCCGGTAAAAACCGACGTATTGTGAAACTTTACGTATAGGCCTAGTAGTCAAAAAAGCATACATGGGACAGCCCTACCACAGATAATACGAGAACACTACCCTTACAGTCGTAGATTCGCAATATTTTGTTTATCAGCCATGATCAATTCAAGAATGGGGTCTTAAGCGGCCTGTCACACGATTGAGAAAATCGCGCGAGTTGGCTCGCGCGAGTTTATTACCATCCTTGTCACACGACAGCCCAATGAAGGTAACAACAACGCCACCTATTGGTGTTTCATGGTCACGTGTTATGGGTAGTGGGTTCTGATTGGCTCTCGCTACCTCGACTCGCTAGGAAGTTGAACAAGCTGGACATTTTTCGTGGCGACCGTCTGACGGGGAGGCGGTGAGTTCCATGTAAACAAGTGTAGGCCTACTCCCAGAGAGTTACTCGCGCGAGCCAACTCGCGCGATTTTTTCAATCGTGTGACAGCCGCTTTACTCTTTTAAAAAAATCAAAAAAAGTGAAAACAATTTGAATTTTTAAAAATTATTATTTCTTGTAAAGTGTAACTGTAGAGCCCTAAGTTTTTCCCCTTCCTGACAACTGCCCAACATTGTGTAAAAGGTCCAAGGCTCTCATAGCTATTTTTATGTGTATATCTATGATATTGGTAAAATGACATGCAAATTTATTCAATTAATCTAATAACTTTATTAATATTCATCGAATCAAACATGTTTTTATATCACTGATGCATTTCCCCATATCATCGGTAATCATAATGATTCATTGTAATTACGAATATGAACTCGTAAATTTGCAAAAAATTAATGATTAGCTAATCAAGCTAATTAAGCCATTTACAGTCTGATTTTCAATTAGTAAAGTACATCAATACATAAAGACAGGTAAAATAAGATGAATGTTTTTTATTTCAAGTCATTTCTTGAGTATTAAGGGAGTAATTAATGTTTGAAAATTCACTAATATTGTCAACATAGTGTATTTTTGAACTTACCATCTGAATCATCCGCATGAAAGCTTTCAATATTCTGCAGCCCGGGGTTTCGATTTGTTCTCGAAGCCTGCAGATACTAAGAAATTTTACCATTGATTGGTTTCGGGGAAATAGAATAGCATCACTCTAAGAGAAGTCGAGCTTCTAGGCCAGGGAGGCTGA